>LOEQ01004098.1:101421-118729 GCA_001685075.1 Bramus lutescens
GGCTCCCTTAATTAAGATATCTACTTCCCTGTTCCCATATCCACCCTTCCTCCATCCCATAGTTCTTATTTCCATTACAAAAATTTCAAATTTTTAGGTATATCCCCCCACTTTCTGCTTCACCTTTTTTTTCTGACTTCTTTGTTCATGCTATGTGCCTATGATTTGGAAGATTTTCTCTCCAAAATGTTCATGTCTATTTCTTTGAGCTCCTACATGTTTGAGTAGGGATTCACACTGTTTCTTTCATGCTAAAATTTTAGACCGCATCATACCTACTACATTGTTTACATTTTTTCCTACTAATTTGAGGCTGGAAGAACCCAGAATTCTAAAGATCATATCTATTTGCTAATCTCTAGGCCACCTGAGTTAGTTTAAAGAGCACATTCAATTCAACCCTTACTGCTGAAAAAGAATTTAACCCTTAATCTTGGATTGGACATTTTCTACCAACATAATATTTTTATTGATTATTTGAGAATTTTATATAAGACATCTTAATCAAACTTGCTTCCCATTCTTCTCAGGTACACCCCCCATCCTTAGGACCACCCCCTCCCAAAAATATACCAAGTGTAATCTGTGCTGCTCATATACTACTCGTTAGCATATGACCAAGCTCCCAATCGTCAGTCCCTCAGAGATGGCTACGCCTTTCCCATTTCTCTGCCAGAAGTCAACAGCTGTAAAGAGCTACACCTCAATATCTCCATCACAATCCTTAAGAACCTTCCTAAGTGTCTTCCATCTAGACCATTTCCCTTTGCAGGGGGTAAAGGCTATTGCCCTCAGTGTCTTTAATTCTCAACTAGGAGCCTGTAGCCCTCAGTAGTACCACCCCAGATACTTCACTGCCCATAACAGCCAGCAGCAGCATGAATCATGAACTTCCACATGGCCTCCCACAGTCACACAGACATCCATACAAACCCAAAATGAATCATGGACATCAACATGGTCTCCAGTGGCAGCACAGACCACAGATCTCATCATGACTTCTAAACGGCTGCCAGACCTCAGGCATCAACACAGTCCCCAGACTGAAGAATAGACATCTGTTGCATCAGGGATAGCAACATTGTCTCAGGTGGCAGCATGGACCATGGACATCAACATGAGCTTCAGAAATAAGATTTGTCTGTTGTCTGGTGGCAATACAGACCGCAAACATCAACATGGTTCCTGGTGGTAACATGAACCTCAGACATCATGGCTGCTGGTTGCATCAGAGACCTCAGGGGTCTCAGGTGGCAGCATGAACCCTGGACATAAACATGAGCTTGAGAAATAAGATTTCTTGTATTTATCATCAGTGGACTTGACATAGTCAAGTTAGTTGATTTATAGAAAATAAATTCATGTGGCTGAAAAAACTGAACAAGACTTTGCTCTTTTGGCATTTCCCTGTGGAACACCATTTGCCACCCACTCTTCTTCCAGGTGCTAGAGAGATGCATTAGAAACAAGACTGATAATGTCGCTATATCTAACCTAAACTTATGCAATAATAAGAGAGACAGATAACAATAAATATATAATATTAAGTGACTCAGAGGGCACAAATATAAGTTAGTGGTAAAATACTTGCATGAAGAAACTGAAATAGGACTGGAAGAGAATACCACTGGAAGGAACATATGTGCGATACTGAGGGTAGATGTTTCCTCCCACACCAAAAACTAAATCAATCTGAGTGACAGATGTGACCCAGATATCAAATTTCCAGGCAAGAATTCTTCTAAAATACGCTTTTCATTCTTATGAGATTGTTATGTTCTATACGCTGACAAGGTAGTACAGTCAAGATTCTGAGAGAAATGAGATGGACCAGTTTTATGCAGCTATGTAGTTGTCTTTTATTTTAAGTTGAAAAGAAAGTCACTGGCATGGAATTATCACTTATGAGAGCAAAATTCATTCATGTAGCATCTGATATATCTCAACCCTTTTGTTGGGATGCAAGCAGCACACGTATCTGATACCACTGTGTAGTAACTCACAAATCATTATAATTAGGAGACAAGTGGAAATAATGTGTTTTCCTCCATCCTTTTACTTCTTTCTTTTCTTTTATTCACTGAGCTCCAAAGTAACTAGGGCTTGGGGGAGATAAAGTGATGAATACCCTCATCCAGTTCAAAGAAACAACAACAAAAAATCCCCAGTGGAATGGTTCATTGCAAAATGGTCATTGTTTAGTGGATGAGGGTTCCTCTATTTAGTATACAGGCAATGACTAATGATTTTCCTCCAAACCTCCCACTCTTAAAAGAATGAATAAGCCCCGAAGGCCTCAGAGAGATAAGTATTACTTTTCTCCTGGTAGCTTAGCTAGTGACTGAGATGGAAAAAGAAACTGGACAATATTTCAAAGCCAAGACGTATAATCATGAGGGCGGATATTGCACTTCTCTACTCCTAATTGTTTGGTGTCCAAATGGTCTCTATGCCATCCTGTGTAGTTTGTGCCTTATCCACAAATTCACTCATCTGAAGGGAAATGGTGTAGACTATGTTTCTGGGTGCCCCCCCGTCAGTAGAATTACAGTCACTGCATTTCTCAAAGAAAAATATCCCCCATGGCATCAGCCACTGCTTAAACAGCATTTTGAAATTAGATGATCAGTGACCAGATTGGACAAAGAACATTTCTCCCAGACTTACACATTTATCTGTGTTATTTTATTTTCAAGGAACAACATTTCAAAAAAAAAGAAAGAAAGAATTCTTTCTTTCTTTCTTTCTTTCTTTCTTTCTTTCAGAAAGGAAGAAAGAAAGAAAGAGAAAGGAAGAAAGAAACAGAAAACTACAAAATAAGTGTGAGGCTTTTGGAAACACACACATACATGTGAAGTCCAGAGTATTGGTTTCATTTGCTCATCTCTATTAGCAAAATGCCATAGGTTAATATATTTGTGCTCCATTGAGAATTAAAAGGGAAAAAAATACTTAGTGTTTGTAATGAGGTTAGGCATTAATGCAGGGAGGTCACGTTGATGGCATATCATGGATATGGCTACAAGATTTTCCTAAGTTGCCAGTGGTGCATTCAACTCAATGGTAGGTGATGCTTTGAGAAATACTGATTTTGTTGTGAAAAGGGAATAGTACTAGAGTACTCTGGATGATAGAAACCATAAATAAGATTCTTCTCCACAAAGGTTTAGAAAGCAAAGATAAACTTTACAAGTGCTATCTGCTCAAAGTTCAAGGACTAAGAAGAGAGATAGCAGTGTGTTGTGGTGGTAGTGGAATGTGTTTGCACTGGCTTCATGTGATGAAACTGGCTCTCAGTCTTAGGAGACATAATCACATAAAATAAAATGAACATTGGTACTGTAGGCTTGTAAGAAAGAGAGGGTGAGAGAAAAAGTGCAATATGGAAAAAACATGTATTTGAATTTAATAGTTAAAATTAAGATTGACGAACTTTGAAATGGATTTCTGACAAACTTAGTATGTGACTGATTTTAGTTCAATTTTGAGGAAATTAACTTTTCTTTACTTTTTATTTCAGGGGTGATATTTGTTAATGAGCATTATTAGTAAATACCTACAATAAAACTGAAACATTAAAATATAATAAATATTTATGAACATTATTATTAATAACATCATTAAGCAAGCTACCTACCATATAAAACCTTTTGATTGTATATTATATTAAACAATGAAATTCCTATCAAATAAGTATTATTTAAAGAAAAAATGTGTTAAATTGTGAAAAAAATAATTCCCTCCCAAAAATGAAGAAATGGAATTCAAATTCATAAAACATACTATCACTATTAACCAAAGAAACTAGTAGATAATGGCATTAAGGCATTTAAAAGGTTAAATTTAGAAAGATTGTAAAGAATGAATTAAAGTAGTGTTGGGGAGGATAAGAATCTAAATATGTCTTATACATATGACAACTCAAAATACTACTTAATGGGTATTTAACTGTCAATTGCCTTTTTAGGGAGAATTTTGCTAATAAATCTTTAACAGTTAAATATCTAATAAGAAGCCTTAAAATTATTAATAAATGGAAAATCATAGGGCTGATGATATATATCTGAAATCTATTGGTAGTAGTAAACATTTAGAACAATTGAAGTGTCCAATCAAAAAGATAAATTTATACAAGATTTTTTTAACTAGTAAATCTCCTCATGATCATGGAAAACAATGCTGTATTTTGGTAGAAGTATACAGGCATTTTTGCTGTGGGTCCTGACATTTCATTGAAGATAAGTCAAGTACTTCATCTTACCTTATTTCCTAATTTGGAAGAAAATATTCTTTTTCTTAGCAAGTTGGAACTTAGAAAAAGGTGGAAGAGACCCACATCCTTATTTTTTATAAGAATGAATCTTCCTACAAACTGTTTTCATTCATAGTATTTAAGATGCCCGAGAGAAAAAGAATCAGCTATGACCATATGGATCATTAACACATGGGTATACTGTTTAATTTGTAATCCAGTTAGTGAGATTTTATGTTACTATCACAAACACTTAAGAGTAACAACTCTAAGAGTGGGGGTTGGTTTGGATGTTTCAATCTCATGGTTTTAGATGTTTCAAACCTTGCTTGGTTGCTTGTTCCTACTATTGTCAACAGAAAAACTAGACAAAACATGAATGTGGATGAAATGATAGCTCTGGATACATGGAGATGATGAGGCCATAAGTTGAATGAACTTAAGTCTCTCCAAGGACGATGACCAAGCACCATATATTGATGGATCGGTGAGAATGTCCTTACTTTCCTTACATGCTGCCTTCTGTGACCATTTTATCAAAGAAAAAGCAAGCATTTGGTTAAAACTTCCTAATGGGTTCCTTATGTGGATAGAACTGTGAGGTAAAATGGGTTTGTGGTCAGATTTACCCAAGGGCTCTTCTCTTGGCATATTTGAATATTCAGATCTTCAGTGGAATGCCTCAGATTGCCATTAAAATTTAGACATTTCTATTTAAAAAGCCATTCTTTTGAGATACAGTTTGTTCAGTAGCCACTTCAAATAACTGCAAATGTTAGCATTTCTCTCACATAATTGCATGTGTTGAGTTTCACAATGTGGTCAAAAGTGTAATCTGAAAAATCTTTAGTAAGTCCTCAGGAAGACCACCCCTCCCCCAGCTCTACTCAACCTTGGTTAGTTCTGTCTGGTAATGAGTGCTCAAAAATACACATTCATAAATGTGCAGTGAACAGATTTAAATTTCAATAACTCTGTGTATGCACATGTCAAAAACGACATGAGCACATAAAGAGTATAATTGGCAAAGTTTAAAAGCAGTGCATATCAAAACCTTTAAGCTTCCAGACAACTGCCATATTTTTATAAAATCATCAATCCAATTTTTCAAATGTTTCCAGTTACTACTACACAGTTTCAGAAACTACATGCATATCCCAGCCTTGTGCTCCCATAGCATGTTCAAATCTGAGAGAAAAATAATATTTCTGTTCATATCAATTGTAATGTAAACTTTGTCATAATAAAATATTGAATGATAATAATCACCATTTTTAATAGAGAAATAAAGAGAATTTTGTGAAGTTTCTTCTTAAAATAACACTTTTTTAATGTTGATGATGATATCTGAGATCCCAGTGTACTCCAAAGGGAGATCCCAGTGTACTCCAAAGGGAGATCTGATAGCTGCGTAAACGGGTGCTGTATATGAATGCTAATAATTTGCTGGTGCCAAAATTTATTCTTCATAGTTTTAGTTATTAGAAGGAACCTCTTCTGGAAGAGTATGGCTTTCTGAACTATATTGTATAGTTGTGCACTTTACATGGAGCGTATGCTCAGGGCCAGTGTTTATCTACACTATGCAATTGAAGAATCCTTCAATGGGTTGCTCTGGATGGATTTTATGAAAGCCTTTTAAAAACCTGGCAATGGACATGACAGACGGTTCATGTGTAGAAGTGCTTGGTATCCATGCACAAGGACCCAAGTTCAGATCCTTAGCACCCACATATAACATGGGCATTATAAACTAAGGTTGTGGTCTTGGCACTGGGGAAGAGACAGAAAGATCCATCCCTCCTGCACAATGGCCAGTCAGTATTGCTGAATCAGGGAACTCCTGGTTCATAGGGAAATTATGTCTCCAAAAAAGTAAAGAGAAGAAAAGGGTAGGGTGTTTGACTAGGTTCCACATGCATGCACATATGCATATATGTGTAAACACATATGCTTACAGACATGGACATGCACATATACATGCACCATTTACCACAGAGGGAGAGAGAAGGAGAGCCCTGACAAGCTCTGAGAAAACCTAATGTGTCTGGTGTCTGTTTTGTAGAGTTGATTGTTTCAGATCTGTTATTATCTGGCACACACATGTGGGACTGAATACATCCACGTAAAACTTAAGAGAGTTTGGGAAGGAAATCTGGACACAAAATAAATATAGAGATAATCACAGTTTCTTGGTAGCCACAATTTTTTTCATAATGGGCTCTGTTTGAGGGTGGCTAGCAGGAGTGCCATTCTTAAGAAAAAGCCTACTGATGCAGCATAAGAAAATGGCTTCCTGGTTTGTATTGCCAGTATGAACTTTGCCTCTTTCAGACAGCTGAGCACTTAAGTGGAGTTTCTGAGCAGCATGCTACTAGTTGCTTAATGGTGGCATAGACACTTTGTGTCCCTGGAGCCAGGGCAAAGCACATGGCTCTCAGAGGTAGTGAACATGCCTCCGCCATGTTCGACTGGGCAGAGCCAACATGCAGTGCCTCGGATTTGGTCCTAGCCACAATCACTTAGCATTTAAAAGAAATAAAAAAGTGCTCCTGGTTAAAAATTAATTGCAGATATACATTCAATAAAGACAAATCCAGATAGAAAAAACCTATAAATGTGTCACAGTATTGGATAAATGCATGTAGGCTTGAGAGAGAGAAAAAATTGTTATAAAGATAAGTAAGTGGTTTTTTTTTTAAGTAGTCTTTAAACAGACAGAGTACAAACAGTCATAGATTAAAGGGGCAAAGAAAAATAAACCACATAATGCATATAATTGTTTCCTTTAAATTTTTTTGACTGCAGAGACATTTGATTCTGGGGAATGCTAATCTAAAAAAAACATATATACTTTAAAGGTATCTTGACTTCAAATTTGGGTCTAAGGATGTTTCTTTGGAAAAGAGATTCTGTTTTTGTTTCCACAAAGGATGAGAACCTGTGAATTTCTTCCAGACTAATGTGGATTTATCACCTGAAAGGTCTCCATAAAAACCCCCAAAATTACTTCACCCAACCAAAAGCAGGAAGTAGTATGAAGATAACTATGCCCAAATTCCCAAATATTGTTTATAATTTTTTTAATTTAAAGGGGGAAATGACATATAGATGGATACTTTGCATTGGTGTGGATCTTGGTTTATTGATACAAATTTGAGATCAATTTTTTTATATATGTATTTCTGCTCTTGATTAAGGCATTGTGTTTGTGAAGCTCATTAAAAGTGTAATTATAGTTAATATAATTATATTATAGATAACCATCTATAATAGTCAAGCTTGTAGTCATGTTAGTTAGGTTTTCTAGCTGTACAAAGAAACATTACAGATGAATAGATATACTTCAGATCTTTCAAAGACCACAGAATATGGCATTGAAAATGTTTTAAGAACTTAGACTTCTCATAAATAATGAGACACATCTATCTGTTCCTGGCAACACCAATTACTTCAAGAGGAAGATGGGCATAGAAAAGGCTCCTTATGGAATTTGTTAGCCATTTGGGCAAGAGATGCGCTTGCCTGTACTGCTTGATGTTATCTTGTATGAAGTGGACATGCAGGACCCACAGAAAAATTACTGCAGAAGTTGACTAAAGAAGGTGAGACAGTCCTTCAGTGTTCCTGTTTCACGCAAGAGTCTGCCTGCCAGACATTCTGTAGAACACAGAAGAAAGTAACTGACAAACTGCCAATATAGGTGGAACTGTCTTTGAAATTTCCTGCTTTATGGAAAAGAGTTCAAGATGCTATGGTCCAGTAGGCTACAGATGGATTATTAGATTAATGATACAAAAGATCTTTTGGCAATTGTCCAGTCAGTGAGATGTCTCTGTCAATTCTAGAGTTTTGGAAGTTACTTACAATGCACTTCCTATTTACTTAGGCAATATTATATCCTTCTGGAGGCTTTGATGGAGTTGAAAAATATATAATTATAGTTTTCCTTAGTTATGATAAAAGGTAAAGTAGATATAAATATTGTNCAAACTGCCAATATAGGTGGAACTGTCTTTGAAATTTCCTGCTTTATGGAAAAGAGTTCAAGATGCTATGGTCCAGTAGGCTACAGATGGATTATTAGATTAATGATACAAAAGATCTTTTGGCAATTGTCCAGTCAGTGAGATGTCTCTGTCAATTCTAGAGTTTTGGAAGTTACTTACAATGCACTTCCTATTTACTTAGGCAATATTATATCCTTCTGGAGGCTTTGATGGAGTTGAAAAATATATAATTATAGTTTTCCTTAGTTATGATAAAAGGTAAAGTAGATATAAATATTGTAACTATAATTCTTGCTTGATAACTGTTTTGTTATATGTAGTTTTGCTATATTAAAGTTAAAACCTTCCTTTTTATTTAGGCAGAAAATGAGAGGTGATGTGGGATTCCCCTCTGTATGTTGTAAATATGTTTTATTTCTACTGGTTAATAAAGAATCTGCTTTCAGCCAATGGCTTAACAGAATATAGCCAGGTTGGAAAAAAATAGAGAGAGAATAGGCAAAATCAGGGAGAAACCTTGTAGCCACCACAGGAGACAGACGTGGGATGCCATATGTCAAATAGAACCTAAGCCACAACCCTGTGGTTATACACAGATTAATAGAAATGGGTTAATTTAAGATCTAAGAGCTAGATATAAATATTCATAAGCTAATAGGTCTAGCAGTGTTGCAATTAAAATAATTTCAGTGTGATTATTTTGGGTCTGGGTTGTCGGAAAATGAATGACCAGCCTCTGCCTACAGTGTAGGGAGTATGACTGGCCTCTACATGTATACACATACACATATATGTAAACACATGTGAATACAGACATGGACATGCACCATTTACCACAGAAGGAAAGAGAAGGAGGAGGAGGAGGAGGAGGAGGAGAGAGAGAGAGAGAGAGAGAGAGAGAGAGAGAGGAGAGAGAGAGAGAGCCCTGACATTGACAAGCTCTCCCCAAACCAAATGTGTCTGGTGCCTGTCTTTGTAGAGTTGATTGCTTCAGATATGTTATCATTGTCACACAAAGCTAACACATTTTTCAAACTATTCTTTGGCTCTGTGACCTCATGATATAGTTTTTAAAAAAAGCAAAACAGGATATAGACAGCAATGAAGGCACTGAGTTACTAAGATTAGCTGTCCATACTTTCACCTGAACACGATTATACTAAAGTATATTACATCAGAAAAATTTGAAGTATCCTCTAGTCAGCAAAGCATGAAAGAGGTGTAACTTAAAAAGAAAATTTGTTGTTTACTGCCCCTTTATGGAAGAGTCCTTCCAAAGCATGGGGGCTCAACCTGGGAAAGCATCAGGGCTGTCCTGAGTTAGGAAGGACAGGGCTTCTCTCAGGGTTTCAATAGGAAAGAAAGTGGGGAGTAATATATTTAGACTTAATGATGTACATTGGATTTTGAGGGGTAGAGTCTCTACCTACCACTGTGTTACTTTGCCATGATATGACTCGAGAAGGCACATTGTGGCAAAGAGTAGGAAATAATAATAAGGAAAAGCCTTGGTAGTATGCATGTTGGTTGGTAGATTATACTTGAAGGCATGACCAAGAAGGACCGGGTTTCCTAGGATTTATTGCTTTGTTTAACATAAAATGAATTAAAACAGTGGATAGGTTAAGGCAGATTCTAGAAACATGGTTGGTATTATAGATTAGGGCAGCTTAGGGGTCATAGTCACTCCTATCTCTCCTGTATGTTTACTGGATGCCACCTTTAAATCCAAAATGAGCAGGACCTAAATCCAGAATGGCTGACTTTGGTTACTGAGGATGGTCACAAATATATAGGCAAATCCTCAAAAATGAAGCCACGATTGAGATTCCTTTATTAGTATTCTTATATAATAATTTATTGTACTCATGATCAGATGCAGGCACACAAAGAAGAAAGGACAGGACATAAATTGAATGCTACTCTGTGTTAATTATTCTTTTAGAACAAAGACATTTGTATCCATAATGACCTAAGGCATTTTACTGAAAATATTTAAACCATGTTTGTGGCCTAGATAATGATAGAGACAGTAAAATTATTATGAGACAAATGGCAGAGAGGAATGACGAACAACTATAGACAGATAACTTCCTCTCATCAAGACAGCAGGCAATTTTAAGACACTGCCAGCACTAATAGGTGTCCATAGTGGTCAAGCTGACATGTCCCTTTATGATTTTATTCCAGTGAATTCTACTGACCTTCAAAATTCAAATTTCCTCAGAATTATCTCCTTTCCACTGATGGGAATATGACCACTTGATTCATTTTCCTTTGTTGAAATACTCTTAGATGAATATTTTAATAAGCAATTAATAGCAGCTAGCAGAGACGAAACTATCATTTTCACTTCATTTTTGTATTTGATTTTGCTACGAGGCCTGATATTTGAGGTTAACAGAGTCATGAAAAAGCAAGAACCATCCTTCAGTCTTACTGAAAAACACCAGTAATCAGGGACCCAGGCCTGTAAAAGGAGAAAGACTGTCTGAGTAATTAACATAGCCACAGTCGATTCCAAAGAGCATTCAAACACAGAGCAGCCGCATAGTATCTTTCTTTTTATATCTAAATCCATTCAGATAGATTATTCTTAAGAAAATGTAGTTAGTCACAAAATAGATGGGGCTGCTGTAATTCCCTCTATCGGTATCTTCCCTCGGGTTCTTAATGACAAATGCATTACAGTTATTTATTACAAGTAGATTAAAATGTCAGTATGGTTCAATTCATAGCAATCTTATACTTTTAAATGCATGGGGAATTGGGTTTCTTCCCAGTGCTGACAACGCACAGCGCTGCTTTCCAGGGGACTCGGTTCCTCTGGAGTCCATTTCTTTATGTTTATTACTTTAAGAACTGAAGGTACCATCTGCTCAGGCCTCAGAGTTGTTTAAATTGTTTAGAACCTCAGGTCATAAAGAGAGAAACTACGGTGTACTTCCGCATAGTTAATTTCCTCTGCAATAATTAGCTACACAGTCCTTTCTTTTGCCCGGCAATGAATAACTATCAAGTGATCTATACTAGCAGCATGTTCCGGGGACTGACACACTGCAGGCACCTCTAAGTGATCTCAGGAAGGAACAGAAAGCTGGACCATCCTGTCGTTCATTGTCATTGCTATGCATACTCGACACAAGCACACCCTCTATGATTAATCTAGACCTCATCGTGTTAGAAAAATATGTTTTTATAAAGTAGTCTGGAAGAGGGGACAGCGAATCAGAGGTTAAACTATGCAGGTAAGAATTTAACAGCTCTCTGGCTGCAAACTTCCATTGTAAGAAAAAGTACAGTAAGTTTCATAGGAGTTCTGTAATCTGTAATGTTCTCATTGCTGGATTAACAATGTAAATAAAAAAAAATAAATAAATGTAAATTAAGACTAGAAGCGAACAACACTTAATGAATTAAAATTTCTTTTGTTTG
Source organism: Bramus lutescens (assembly GCA_001685075.1). Classification (NCBI taxonomy): domain Eukaryota; kingdom Metazoa; phylum Chordata; class Mammalia; order Rodentia; family Cricetidae; genus Bramus; species Bramus lutescens. Next base: position 113,119 of record LOEQ01004098.1, read on the forward strand.
CTTGGTTTTTTTGTTTTTCTAGACAGGGTTTCTCTGTAGCTCTGGAACCTGTCCTGGCACTAGCTCTCGCAGATCAGGCTGGCCTCCAATTCATCGAAATCTGCCTGTTTTTCCCTCCCAAGTCTGGGATTAAAAGCATACGTCACCACTGCCCAGCTATGAATTATAATTTTATTTATGCCAGAAATCTGAGACTATTCTGAAACTATATACAGAATTTGGAGTCCTCATGAACATGTATATTTTTCTGAGGTGGATCTAGTCTACTTTCTTTCACTATTTGACTCTTTAAAAGTATATTTGCAGCAATGTACTGTTTAAACAAACACTGTAGGTACAGATGAACAGGGCACAAAGACGTTTGTCTTTTGAAAAAGGATAGTGGGCTGCAGAACACAAAGGATCAAATAAAGAAAAATCGCTGTGTTTTCTGTTAGAAAGATGAGCCAAATCATCTCAAACCTGAATGTTTGTTATCTGAATAGTTCTCAGCAAGATATCTGCCTCCTGCTCATACCCATGGTGTAATGGATACATGCACTTAAAATAACAATGGCCTTCATTAGGTCATGTGGTGTTTGAAGCTTTTCTTCACACAAACCAGAATGATAACTTTTGGGATATCTTCACATATATACAAATTACGGCATATATATTGGAATTCAAGCAAGCGTCTGATTTTCCTTTTATACAACATTTTTATGTGTGTGCATGCTGCTTTGCTGTTTACTTCATGCCCATTGTCTTAATGATTACATTGCTACGTTCATATTCTAACATTTTCAAATCTGACAGGGTCTCTTTTTCTTAACAAGGAGAAAATTAGACCGTATCCCAGCACTCACAGGAAAAATGGATACCACAAATGTTTCTTAGTGAAACAGATGCAAACATTTATAAACAACAAACCTACCTGAGGGGATTAATAGGGAATGGAGGTAAGGATTGAAATGCTGTACAATCACTAGGGCTTTATCCTTCTCAACTACTTTCTGTGTGTAAAGTGATTGTACTGTGTGCTTTACTGAGAGAATTTTGAAAAAAAAATGAAATGAAAGGAGAGGAGATGGGAGAGGAGAGGAGAGCAGACAGGAGGAGGAGAGAAGAGAGGAACAGGAGGCAGGGAGAGAGAGGGGAAAAAGGGTAAGAAGTAAAGAAACCGAGACACAGCAAAAGAGGCAGAAAGAGACAGAGACAAAAAAGCCATGGAAACAGAGACAGATAGAGAGAAAAAGGGAGACAGACACAGAGACACAGAGGCAGAGATTACATTAGGAATCCAAACTACTTAAGCATTAATTTCTCTTATAATTTTCATTATTTGTACAGTCATATGTCTTACAGTTCCAAGTCCCTCTTTTTTATTAAGTTTATTTATTTATTTACTAAAATAATATAAAAAAGGGAGACAGGTATATTTACAAAACTCCATGGCTGGTACAGTACATAATTTTTAAGACACACTAAATGCTACAGTCTTTCAGGTCCTGAGATTATCACAAACACCAATTCAAAGCTTGTGTTCAGGTCCAGTTTTTAGAGGAAAAAAAAAGTCTCAAAGTATTAAGTCACACACTTATTTGAAATACAGCATATATTCCTGCAAGTTAGCAAGAACACACCTTCCTAAGAGTAGATGCAACACAGTAATTGGAGCATCTCCCCTAAAGGACCATCGACGCCTCAGGCTCCTTTGTGGGAGACTGGCTTGCAGGGAGACTTTTCTTTAGTAGCAGAAAGAAAAACAATTATTTATTCCTGAGTGTACACTCTGCAGAGCTGCTCCCACCAGGGAAACAATCCCTCCCCTTTAGGCAGCTCCACCCTGCAGAGATGCACTTGTTAGCAAGTCAAGTCCCTCTTATTCTTTTTAAATGTTTTGTTCGGAGACCTAAACCCGGGACCTTGTGTTGGTTTAAAAGTCTTCTACCACTTAGCTGAGTGTTTATTTTAGGGGTTTTATTTGGAATCTCAGGTGACCAGTCAGAGCAAGAAGACCACAATCTCTAATTACACTTAACTAATTAACTGATTAGAAGTTAATAAGGCAAGTCAGTGTTATTCTTTTCATTAACAGCATATTAGCATGTCAGCCAATTAGCTTTTAAAATATATGTGCTAAAGTTCGTAACAACTTTAATTAATAAATTTGTTTCAGAGAGAGAAACACTTTCATTCTAGGTCACATTGAGAGGTTATCTGAAGTTTGGTAATTAATACTTCTAACACAAACTTAGATAATATATACTCATAAATATGAGCTAGTGCCCAAATCCTAATAATATTAGATATGTTTTATTCTTACTTAAATAAATTATGAAATATTTAAGAGATTGTGATTGAGAGACTTGCATTTTAAGCAGAGGACAAATCCCATATTTCCTTCAAAAGAAACTCAAGTGAAGGGAAAGCTGAATGAAAGTAACAGGTTTGGAGATGACCCTTCAGCAATAATTTAACAATTTAGAGCAACAAATTTAGTTTACAACTGAGTGGAAAATTAAAAGGCTAAGAAAATTATATCAAAAAGAAAACACCATAGATTAAAAAAAAGAAAGAACCATTCTAATATTGGTTTGCTATTTATACTTCAATTTATAAAATCATAAGTCGTTATTTGTGTATTTTATGTAATGTGTGTTATTTTTATATTCAAGTTCTTATAATGATTACTATATAATTCAGGATGTTTATAATTATTGACCTAAGTTTACTGTGCCAGTAAACATGTTAGAGACCACTGCTTTAGTGATTTTCAGCTGAGATATTTATCAAAAGCATCTGTAGAGGAATAGTAACACCTTTGGAATATAGAAACATATGTAAATGCATACTTTTACATACATGCTCTGCCACTGCTTTATAATAACCTGTTTGCCAGACACTGAGCCATTCTGTTTTGGGAAGTTCTCTCTCTACTGTACCCACCCTCCATCTATGTGCTCTTCTCTGGTCTTATGGACTTCTGCCTAACTGATAACTGATATTTTAAAGAACGTTTTCAGATACAAAGTATTTCGAATGGCCACTAAATTCCGCAATCGATAGGCATTGAATATATTCAGTGGAACCTGATGATTGTTAACGTTAGCATTTCACCTTTTCCGTTGTAATTATAACAGTATGATTTGCACGACTTCATTTTTCTTTAAAGATTTTTATGCTAAAATTTGTAAGACACTTAAAGGCTTAGAACTAATCAACATTGGTACTCAGCAGCGAGGCAACTAGGAGGTGATTAGGTTTGGATAAGTTTGTGGATAATGATCTCTTAATACGTAATGGTGGAGTGAGACCAGGGCATATGCATGTGTCAAATGTACACACATGCTCACACACACACATGCACACACACACATGAACACACTTACACATGCACACAGACACACATACATTTCCTGTGAATCTGATCATATGATCGGTCATGTTACCTTGGAACTCTTCCTAAGTGAAGTTGTTGCCAGGTATAGACATTCAGCCTTGTACCAGAACTAGAACAACAGCAGCAACAACAAAAAATTACCTCAAAAAAAAAGATAGCTTCTCAGTTTGTGTGAATGTATCATAGGGGAAGGAAACAGACTAAAGAGTATGGTTTAGGGCAAACTGTTTCCATTTTCATTCTTCCCAAGAGACATACTTACCCCAAAGCCCTTACATCATTACCAGATAGGCACTTTCTCTTTCCTACATATGTAGTTTCTACAAATAATGCTGTTTATTATTTTTAAAAAAATATTGTGTTGTTATTAGCAGGAAGTAGGTGTTATTATACCATATTATAGAAAATTTCATTTTACTTAAAATAACCTTGGAATCATATTCTTTGCTTGAGGACTTGTTTGATTAATTTGACCAGACTACAAAGTTTTAGAGGAATTGAACATACTTATTTTATTCATCAATTACTTCCTGAAAGTTTTTTTTTTTAAATAAAAGAAAGACACAGCAGGATGGAGAGAATCTTCAGATCATTGATATTTGAAGCTTTGAATGCATGCTTAGTTAAAGTAAGCTCAGTAGGAATGTTTTGCAACAATGTTGCCAAGGTTTATGGCATTCTTATTTTATTAAGCTTCAAACAATCCCTCCCTGCTCCCTGATATTATGCAAAGATGGAAGATGTTCACATCAGAGGTATTTCCTATCATTAAAATAAAAATATTTTAGCACAACAAAATACTCTTTTTCTTGAAACCATCACATTAAATATGTTTTATTTTAAAAACTAGCATCCTTGTCATTTCTGCTAAATTGATAATAATGATGTGTGTGCATTAAGCCAGATATTTAAAAAGTGATTCATAGTAATAAATCATAAGTCTTAGTCAGTAACTTTGGAAGTACACCTACAGAACCACTCACCCCATTATCAGCCCTTGTTTTCCAATATCTGGGAGACTGAATATCAAGTTTAATTTTATGGCCATTATCCTATAAGTGACAGAAAGCCTTCCAAATATAATGATAATCCATATCCCCTAAAGCAGACACTCAATTGAAGAAAAAGGCCTGCATAGATGTGAAATTGGACACATATTCATAATGGCAAGAAATCAAAGATAAATTAATGAGAATGCTTATAATTACATTTATGTGTTTTTCTTATAATAAACTTTTGAAATGAAAAGGCACACTTGATTTATCCATAAGCTTAATGAAGGGGAAAATTCAATCTAATTACATTCCAGTTGAATCTTTACTTCTAATGCAAATTCTTTGAGTTTTTCAATACTTTAAAGGATATCTCAAATAAATGTAATATATCAAAACAGAAAAAGTACTTTCTGTAAAACATGTTTTTTATTACATTATAAATTAAAACTCACTATACATAAATATAATTTAAATCTAAGGTTCAATTATGCAAACCTAAGAGAATATATATATTCTCTTAGGTGANTTTGGTAGAAATTATTTCCAAAATTATTATTTAGAAATAAATCATTCTCTTTAAAATTCCATAAAATTTCAGACTATTAAAAGAACATTATTGATAAATCAAAATCTATTAGACTTTAGTCTTCTTATTTCATATTACTTCTCTTATTTAAAGAGCTGTACATATCTTTATTTTCTAGTGTTTTTGAAATTATAGGGTATATTTTGGTAATGTTTCATATGAGGAATTTAATAACCAATATTATCAATTTTTATTTTCAATTTGAATTAAATTCACTTCTCCAGTCTTGTTATTAAATTATTCTTCAAACCCTACCTCCTACCAAGAAAAATATTATGTATGTTTTCAGATGAAAACTAGACACTGTGTGCATCTGGGACACAGGTAAACATACTAGTCCATAAAGTTGAAATCTGATCAGGAAGTTATTTTTAAACACCTATGAAGACAGATGCCATTTACACAGCTGGACTGCATATAAATTGTGATTAATTTTCATCTCTGCCATGTTTTATCTTCCAAAGAATACTGATATAATAATAGGAAAGGATGCAATAGTCAACAAGATCAACTTGTAACACACAACTGCTTTTTTATAGGTCTCATTTTTTATTAAAAATTTCCATCTCTTCCCATTTCCCTTGCCTTCCCCCATCCCTCTCCCCTTCCCTCTCCAGTCCTAAGAGCAGTCAGGGTTCCCTGCCCTGT
>LOEQ01004099.1:16034-28709 GCA_001685075.1 Bramus lutescens
ACAGGGCAGGGAACCCTGACTGATCTTTGGACTGGAAAGGGAGGGGGAGGGGAGTGGGAAGAGTGGGAGGGAAATGGAAGGAGGGGAGGAGGTGGAAATTTTTCAAAAAAATAAATTAAAAAAAAACAAAAAGAAATTTGGTGATGATTTGGATCAAAGACAGAGAATCCTTAATGCTGACTACAGAGAGTTATTAAAAACAACTGATGGAAGAGTTTCTCTCAAGGGGAGGGATGAGGTGGAGGAGTAGTGAGCGTCCAAGTAGAGGAGGTAGCCTTGTTAAGGAAATGTGGCTTGCTTTCTTTGAGACCGAAAGGGTTGTGGTAGAAAACAGGCAAAAAAGCATGTGTTTTGAGGAAAGAAGGGAAATGGGTCGGGGAGTGTAGGGAGGGGTGCTGTATGCCCAGAATCTCTGTGGTGAAGTAGGTGGTGAGGTCATCTGTGAGAAGGACAGCTGGGGCAGGACCAGGGGATTGAGAACAGTAGTAACAGTTTGGATTTAGAACAACTGTTCTGAGATTCCCAAGGGAGTCCACAAGAGGCCTGCCAAGCTTCAGTGCGAGCCCAGCTGAGGTTTAACTTCCCATACAGAATGAGATAGTTATTTCCACAGAATCCATAGAAAATGTGCTTCTCAAGCTTAACATCAGAATATTTTTCTTCCACCAGGAAGCGAGTAAAGGCAAGCAAATGTATCATCTCCTCCCAAAACCTGCTGTTGTTCAGTCATCCGTAAGCCTTACAATAGCCCTGGAAAGGAACACTTCGTACAGGCGCTCGTGGGAGGTTCAGAACATAGGCCTAAACCTGAGGGTCTTCTGCTTTTTGAGCTACTCAGGGACAAGCCTTGAGTTCCTATGCCCAATTCAGAGCAAAAGCAAATGCTGACATTTCTGTAAGCAAGAGCATAAAGTTGCAAATAGCCTCTGAGATAAAACCTGATTTAACCAAGCAAAACCTTTAAGCTTCCAAGCAGCCTGTTAAATCCATCAAAGACCAAATGTCAGGTGTTGCCCTTTAGAGCCCAATGAAATGACCACAGTACTGGTGGCTTAAGATGAGAAAAATTAAAAAAAGAACTCCCACACACAGTCTTCCCAAATGTCATTTAATCATATATTCATAATTATCACAGTGTTCTTTGAGGAGAATAGCATTTGGATATAACTTCTGGGCTCAAGTATTAATCATTATTTTTTTGAAAAAAGAGTTCACTTCCTTTGTTTCAGTGGGGAATCTGAGTGGCATTGATCCAACGTCACAGCTGCCCTAGAGCATATACAAGTGACTCTCATTCTTTATGATCTCCCTCTTTAGAGATGGAAGATGTACACATGCATTTGGGTAAGGCTGTTTTCATGGGTTTGTGTCACTGAATTTTTCCAATGGCATGCATCTGAAGGCGATCAGTAAAGCAGATCTAGTCTAAAGTCATACACCAGAAGGTACTATGAACAGTTTCCCTTAGGTGCCTCTAAGCCACCCATAGTTCCCTTTGTTGTTTACATAGTTAAGGGAGTATTTATTAAGCGTCACCTACATTAAATTATGAGTAGTTGTCTCCTTTAGAAGTAATTGATTTGTTTATGTACCATTTTCTTTTACTTCAACTGTACTGTTTCAGAGGCATTATAAAAGGAGGGGGAAACATTATTTAGGGATAGTCTTTCTTAGTCTTAAAGGGGAATACAGCTCCTTCTCAACTCTTTCATACAACTCTGATTAGCAGACACAGGCAAAGGAATTACTTCTCTCCTGCAGTGTCAGATAAATTTATATGCACTAATTAATATTAGGAATTATTATTATGCCTACTGAACATTTATTAGGTGCCTAGGGTGCTGCCCAATGCTCTTTCTGTGTTATCTGATCGCCACAATATCCCTGGGCTGTATTTTGGTTATGTTTTTGTTTTTAATTTATATGACATAACCGAGTATCATGGAGTTTGTTAAAGGATATCCTAGGATTTAATCACACAGTGTTAGGACCTAAATCTAGGTTTTCTGATAGCTGTCCTTCAGCTAATGCTTTCAGTGGTCAACTGGAGGAATACATTTACAAATTTCTCTACTCTCAAACTGGACTCCCCCAATGCCTGTCTTACACTCTGGGACTGGTTTTTGAGGAAGTGTTTAATTTCTCTCTGCAACAAATATTTCCTTTTCCTTCCTTTGTCAGGCTCTCCTCTAATTTCCTACATGTTCACCGGCATATTTGCCTTTCTTTAACGATTACTGACTCACTTCTGAGCTCTCAGAGAGGCACAAAAGGACAAGTCGTCATCCAAAAATAAAGTGGTTGACTCAAATAGCCGCTAAGTTCTGAAAGAATTCTGCTCTAACCAGCTAGTAATTATAGACTTAGCTATGCCCTGGGCTCAGTCGCAGCTGCCGAAGTATCACTTCCTACCTCATAAGCCTGATCAAAGATAATTAGAGGAGAGCACAGGTGGCAAGTTTATGCCCCGAGTGAAGAATTACAGCTACCTTCAATGATACAGTACCCAGAAAAATTCTACGCTGGTGTGCTCTGGGCCAGACGTGCAAGGACCTCACTTTTCTCTGTAACCTCTGACTGTTGACTGATTCTGTGTCCCTTTTTTGAGGATCATCTGGGCAACATAACTTTCACCCCCCGTGTTTTAAATCATAATTCCACCATTGTCTGTGTAGTAGAAAGTAAAGCCCTTGAGTGTTCAGGGTAAGCCAATAGGCCAAGGTGGACAAGGCGTACAATCCATTTTCCTACCAGCTTGCTCTGTACTTACAGTGGCCTATAGAGTACTTTCAGCATATGCTGCATTGGGTCTGGTCCCCTGGCTGTGTTATTGGGGCAGAGACTATATCCATATGCTCGTTCATTATATGCTCTGGTACTATGGTATTTGCCATGCAGCCTATTAAGCTTCTACATATCTGCAGCCATTTAGTAGCATAACATCCTAATAGTTTTCCACTGGAATGTGGCCCAAATTACAATCCTGCTGAAGGGGAGAAAACTTTGCTGAAGGCATGAATTTTGATACCAGCTCCATGAGTTTCCTGGGTCTACATGTGATTGGCGTACATAGACCTTCAGAGGATGTGAGACCAAGAATAACAAACCAACCTAGTTCCCAGAGTCATGTTACTACCTGCAGTTTGTATAAAATGAACCAATGTGGAGCTGAGTTGTATAAACAAAGGACAGACTTGGAAGACTCTCTCTGGAAAGGAAAAGCAGTCATACTTCTGAAGCATACATCAAGTTGTCAAGCTATGGAAACACAAAAGTCAGGTAAATCTCTTCCATCTGATTTCTCATTCATCCACTAATGACTGTTTTATTTTCCTCCATTGTAATGCATTAGATGAAAAGAACACTTGAACTTCAATGCTGTCCCATTTAGTGCCTATTTTATGCTAATTTATACTGACATAAAACCAGACTAAAGGGGCCACCTCATTTCTAATAATCACAATTGCTTTGAAACAAATTGTCTGACTTTGGATCCTCACAAATACTGAGACAGCACAAATATTAGAGCTAAGTGCATGCATCTTAATTATGATTCAGTGTTCACAATCAAAGCAACATCAGGAGTCCAGGTTTTTGTTTGTGCATACATAATAGAGAATGTGATCATATGGGCTTGAAAATGGTTATGAGAGAAATTGTATTTTACTCTTATCAGATTATGTGCTGGAGTGAAGAATTGCTATTTGATATCTGTATATCAGTTATATTTATTTTGTAAGAAGCAATGTTCACTTAGAAAAATGTCATTTGGTTCCAGTTGCTTCTATTCCTAGATAATAACTGTATTTGTTGGACAGATAGACTATCTCTTTATAAAAAATCAAACATTGAGCTTAAATAATATATGTACTTAAATATTTAACATGTCTTTATCTTTATGGATGGAGGACACGTGGTGAGGTACATATGCAGATGACAGAGAACACTTGAGAGAGAAGGAAGGAGATGGAGGGAATAGGGAGGACAGATACATATCACTATGTAGCCATGACTAGACTGTTACTAGGCTGGACTTGAACTCAGAGTTCTGTCTTCCTCTGCCTCCCAAGTGCTGGGATTAAAGGGGTTCATCATCATTAATCATCATTCCCACCTTATATTTTTGAAAATCTCATTTCTAATATAATTTGGTTATGTTATTTATATATTCCACCTCAAATTATACTCCTTTTTCTGTTTCTTTTTATTCTTTTTACTTTTATTGAAATATTAAAATGTGTAAAAAACATAATTCAGAGCACAGTATTGCTGAGATGTTAAGCCTGATGTTTTCACTGGTGCATGATTTACAGTGACCAATAGGTAGAAATACCCATTAACAAATGATTGGACAAAGAAAAAGTGGTTATTTATAACCCAGGGAAATACTAGTGAAAGCCTTAAAAGGGAAGGGAATCATGTCACATAGTGCAACATAGATGGACTTTGAAGACATTAAGCCAAGTGGAATAATCCTACTATAAAAATACCAATGCTGTTTGGTTCCACTCACCTGAGCTATGGAAAGGTGTCCAACCCGTAGAAGCAGACAGCAGAATGGCAGTTGTCAGGGAGCACTGGGAAGGGTGAATGGGTTAGAGTTTTAGTGTTAGGAGATGAAAATTCTAGAGATATGTGACCCAGCACTATGAATGTAAGCTAGTACTGCTGAAATGTTAAGGTTGGGTGGCTCAGTGACTAAAGTACTTGTCATGCAAGTGTGAGGACCAGAGTTCAGATCCTTAGTACTCAATACAAATGCAAGTGGGCAATTGTGGTCCACCTGTAATTCCAGTGCTCGGGATGCAGAGAGAGAGGAATCCCGGCCTAAGCCTGCTGACTACAATGGTACAATCAGTGAGATCCTGGATCACTGGGAATCTCTGCCTTAGTGAAGAAAGCAGAAGGAAATCAAGGAAAACGCCTAATGCCAACTTCTGCCCCCCCACGCACACACATATGCCTGTGCATGTGTAAACATGTACTTTCACACAGAGAAGCGTATACACTATACATACACACCACACATAGAGACATGCAGAAAATACATTTTTTATTTATTAGATTTTTAAAAAAAAATACCAATCTAAATTCTTATTCCCTCCCCTCCTCCAATTCCCTCCACACACCCTCCCATCCCATCCCCCTCTAATCTTGAGAGAGGGTAAGGCACATTGCTTGTGATTTATTTTTTCCTAATTTAACATTTTATTGATTCTTCGTGGATTTCACATCATGAATCTCAATCCCATTCATCTCCCTGTTCCTTCATATCTCCCTCTGCCCTTGCGACCTCCCCAACAAAATAAAATTTAAAAGAAAGAAAAATAAATCTCGTCGTGGAAGCTGCAGTGTGACAGTGACTCACACAGCTTACCCATTGGTCCATACATCTTTACTTGCAAGTGTCCATTGCAAATACTCATTGGTCTGGTTCGAGGCCTCTGGTTTCTGTTACATTATTGATATTGGGCTCTCACTGGGACTCCTCATGGAGATCCTGTGTCATGGAGATCCTGAAGCTTTGGGTCTGCAGGGTCAGTTCTTTACATACTCTGGCAGATCATAGATGGAGTAGATATTGGGGCGGGCCAACTCATAACCCTGGTTCTGGGCCTGGATGGTTGCTGGATTGGCGAGGAGCAAGGCCAGCTCTCCCACCTGTCACACACAGTGAGGGGCAAGGGGAAGAGAAGGGCTTCTTTCCCTCCCATGCCACTATATGGTAGATGAGGGGCAGGACCAGATCACCCATGTTCACATTCCTGGGGCTGGCTCCCCTGAAACTCTGTAAACAGGGTAAGCTCCACTCTTCTGCCCGGGCAAGGTGCAGGGCCTGCTCTCCTGAGTTATTGTGATGTATTTTTATAATATATGTTTATGGTGTACTACATGATACTTTTTATATCACAGTGAAATAATCACTACAATCAAACACATCAAAGTATCTTCTACTTAAATAGTTACTATTAATGTTATAAGAGAAACATATTCTTTTTGCTACAATTAGTAAACTTCCTATAATAATGTTATTAACTTCAGTCATCATGCTATGCTGTTAGAGATCTAGATTTATTCATCGTTTATAACTGAAATTTTATTCTTTTATTTACATATTCCCCCCTCTAACCTTGATTCCTTGATGCCCCTGGTAACTACTGTTCTATTTTTATTTTTGTATATTTCTGTATATTCTATTTTTTGTAGAGTTGGAGAGTGAACCCAAGTCTTGCATACGTCAAGTTAAGTTAGTGTTTTATCACTTACTATATTCTCATCTTTTATATTCTTTATAAGTATCTACATATAAACAAGATAATGTACCATTTTTTCCCATGTTTGGTGTACTTGACTTAGCATAATGCCTTCGATGTTCATCCCTGTTGTTGGAAAGCAGAATGTCCTCTTTTAAAAGATCTAGTAATCTAATTACTGCAATATGTGTAACACAATTTCCTTTGCCACTTATTTCTTGACAAATGTATAGGTTGTCTCTATAAGTTGGCCATTGTGAAAGGACTGTAATCACTGTCCAGATAACTTTGTGAGATGCTGAGTTGATTTGCTTTGACTATATACCTAGGAGAGGCATTGGTGGATCATATAGTAGTTTATTCTTATTTCATGATGGTTGTACTGATTTACAATCCCACAGAAAATTTTATGTATATGTTCTTAATTTTTTCTTTTATTTAAAAATATGTTATTAAATTTTAATTACACTTTATGGGGCTGGAAAGACGTTTCCGTGGTTAAGAGCACTTGCTGCTCTTTCAGAGGGCTCAGGTTCTATTCTCAGCATCCACATTATCACTTACAACTGTCTGTAACTCCAGGTCCAGAGGACCCTGTGCCTTCTTCTGGCTTCCATGGGCATCAGGCACACATGTGATACAGAGAAATATGTGTAGGCAAAATACCCATATACATAAAATATAGTTTAAAAAGGCAAATTATGTTTTTGTTTATTTATTTTGTGTGTACACAGGCACATGAATGTGCTCCATGACACATGTTGGAGTCAGAGAAGGCAAGGGCCTTCTACCATGTGGGTCCAGATGCCTTTACACACTGAGCCACCTTGCCTGTTTGCTCTGTTTTCTAACTGCAACTAAAAACAAAATTGAGATGATACAGAACTAGAGTTGGCCTCTACTTGTGATTTATTTGTATTTTATAGTATACGTGTATGCTGTACACACATATAATGGTATCTATATAAGAATATGGCTATTAAAAATATTGAAATCCTGTTATTTTCAACAACATGGATAGAGCTAGAGGATATTACATTGAGAATAGTAAGTCAAGAATAGCAAGACAAATACTGTATGTTCTTATATGTACAGTCTAAAATAGCTGCTCTAACAGAAGTAGAGTGTAAACTAGTAGTTGCTAGAATATGAGAAAAGCATAAGGGTGTATGGAGAAAGGAAGGATTAATTGCTACAGGAGTGAAGTTGGATAGAATTAATACCATTCTATTGCCCAACAGCATAGCTATAATTGACAACAGTTACTTGAATATTTCAAAATACCCAATAGAAAGAATTTTAAATGTTTACAAAACAAAACTGAGAACTATCTGAAGTGAGAGATGCCAATAGCACTGATTATTTGGTCACTATACATTATATGCATGTATTGAAATGTTACCCATAACATATACAATCCCATGTGTCAGATTAAAGAATGAAATAGGGGACTGCAGATGATTTCATGGTTACAAACACTTGCTGCTCTTCCAGAGGACCCAAATTAGGGTCCCAGAACCCACATCAGAGTGTTCACAACTTCCTGTAACTCCAGCTCCAGGGGACCTAACAACTCTGGTCTCTGTAAGCACCTGTACATAGGAAATCCTGGTTTTGCTCCCAGCCTGAAATTCCTGGGGACGTACCCATTTCTTTGGAATCCATTGTTTCACTAGATAGATAGATTGAGAGATACGAGTATTTCTGACTGGCTAGTTACAGCATCTGTCTCCACTGGTAAGAACTACTGCTCCATGAGAGGCCTGGTAGTCTAGTAAGTTTGCAAGGTCAGTCTGGTTATATATTATTAAGGCAGAGAACGCTGGCTCTAAAACATTTTAGGATGGTGATTGTACTTTTGCTTTTTTAAAAGCTCTTGTGTCAAAAGATTGAGAGATCTCAAGTTAATTTAATGATGGTCCTCAAGTCTTTGGAAAAACAAGAACAAACAGCACTCAAAAAGAGTAGATGGGAAGAGATAATCAAAATCAAGGCTAATGTAGTCCCTATGAGCCACCATGAGGTTTGGCTGAGTCTGCCTTCCTTCCTCAGAAAGTATGCTTAGGCCTTACTTACTTATTTGCCCTTCCTCCAATACACATGATGTAGGCGTCCTTGACTATCTTCTCCGTTTCCTCCTCTGGGCAGTTAGGAGATTTATCATTTTCCTGGTCTTTTGTTGTCTTTTTAAACTCTAATTGTCTTTGAGCTTAAAAATATCAGGGCTGAAATTAATGAAGTATAAACAACAACAAAACCAATACAAAGAATCATTGAAATGAAAAGTTGGTTCTTGGAAAACATTAACAACATTGACAAACCATTAGCCAAACTGAATAAAAGAAAGAGAGGATCCAACTTAATAAAATTAGAGACAAATAGGGAGATATTACAATAGATACTGAGGAAATTAGGGAAACATAAGGTCACACTTTAAAAATCTATATTCTACCAAACTGAAAGAAATAAAGCAAATTTACATGTCCTACTAAAGATGAATCAAGATGAAATAAATAATTTAAACAAACCTTAAACAACTAATGAAATTGAAGCAGTAATTAAAAGTCTTCCAGTTTAAAAAAGCCCAGGAACAGATGGACTTAACATAGAACTCTGCCAGACCTTCAGAGAACTAATACCATACTCCTCAAACTATTCTGTAAACAGGAAGTGAAAGAGCATATCCAAATTCTTTCTTTGAAGGGAGACAAAGACCTAACAATAACAACAACTAAAAGGAAGACAGTAGGCCAGTCTCCCTGACAAACATAGACAAAACAAATTCTCAATAAAATACTTGCATGCTGAACTTTACCTTTTATAACACATTGGAAACTCTGATGCGGATACTGATTTAGAGCTGTTTACTTAAATCTTATTAGAATCCAAACCTATTTTTATAGGATAATAATTAATAAATAAAATTTCACTGACAGGATGGGCAACACCTGATAGGAAGGACAGGTAGAAAAGGCCAGGGCACTCATAAGGGCAAACACCCTGCCTTGGGAAGTCCCAGATTCTCTTAAACAAAGAAACAATAACAAAACGACATCAAAAAACCACAGAAGGAAAAAGAATATTTACTTGTAGCTCTTTTTAGTGTTTTCTTTCCTAAATCTATTCCAGTGGTTTTCTTTGTGAGTGGGCAAGGGTGATGTTGAGACAAGGTCTCACCATGTATCCCAGGCTGGCTGTGAACTTGCAACCCTCCTGCTTTCATGTCCTCGATCTTGGGATTTCAGGTATGAGCCACCACGACCAGATTTCAGTTATATTTCTGACACATTCTATGTGTTTATATTTACCACCCTTGTTAACTATATCCATGCTTTTTGTAAACTATAAATTCTACTAAAACCATTTGGAGGCAAGTAGAGCATGAATAATAACTAAATATATTAAAGTACATATTTAAAAAGATGGATAAACAGAGTAGACCTTGGGTAGGCTTAAGCAATGCTCACTTAAGCATATATCACATATATTTGACACATGGCTAAGCTGTTGCTCTTTTCCTTTCAAATGAGAGCTGTCTTTTTGTTCAGATGACATAGACTTTAATATAAAAATGTATTACGTCCAACAGGATACCACTAAAACTAATAAACAAGCTTATCAACATCACAAGATAAAAGATAGGCATACAAAATTAAATTTAACATATATATGTATATATCTATATATGAAAGAAATTGACAATACAAATGGAAGAAAAACCATTTCATTAATAATGGAATAAAAGTAAAATTTAAAACTAAGTTTAATAAAAGAAGTACAAGGTCTTACACTGATTTAAAAGCCTCTAAAAGAAAAAATGGACTGAAAAAATTGATATGTATCAAATGTGCAAGGATAAAAGTATTTAATATTGTTAATATTATAATACCCCACAAGCTGATATACAGATTCAGTACAAATTCCTTCCCAACTGTCTTTTTAAAAATAGAAATTGATGAGTTCACTGCCCCCTAAAACTTATGTGGCTGCACATAAGAAACTAAGCGCAGGAGGCAATATTTATGACTAAAACTGAGACTGAATGATTTTTATTTCCCAATATTAACTGCTTCTCTTCATATTTATACATACAATATGACTGATAAAATCCAACCTCCCATGAAGCTTTCTCTATTTCTCTTCTTAACATCTAGTAATTTTTAAATGAGATTAATCTCTTCAACATTTATCATTTTTCTTTGGTGAAAACATCCTAGAATCCTTTCTTCTAGCTTTAGTGAAATATATGAGTGTATTACCTTTATTTACTCCCCTAGGCAATATCACACCAGGACTTATTTCTCTTGTATAGAGGAAACTTCATACCCATTAACCCAACTGTTTCACCCTTCCACCTCCCTAACAACATTAACCCAGCTCACAGAGACTGCATTTAACCTTTTATGGGACCAACTCTTTAAGGTTCCACATAGGAGTGAGAGAAAACATGTGGCATTTGTCTTTTTAATGTTTGCATTATTTTGATTAAAATAATGTTGTAGGAAGCTGCTTGTTCGTTTCCCAGCTGCTCAGACTCCCAAAATAATCACACGGAAACTATATTATTTAAAGCACTGCTTGGCCCATTAGCTCTAGCTTCTTATTGGCTAACCCTTACATCTTAATTTAACCTATCTCCCTTAATCGGTGTGAGGTCGTGGCCTACCAGCAAAGTTGCAGCGTCTGTCTCCAGAGGATGGGAAGAGGGACTGAGGCGGAAGAAAGAGGGTCGTAAGTCAAATCAAAAGGGCACCCAGCTCTATTCTACTCTATCACAGGCTCAAGACAAGACAGTTTCTTTATTAAACAATGGTATTCACAGCATACAGAGGGGAATCCTACATCACCACAATGTCTTAAGTTCCATTCATGTTGCTGCAAATGACAGTGTTTTATTGTTCCTTACGGCCGAATGAAATTACATAGGGCATATGTGACACATTCTCTTTATTAATATATTGATGGGAAGCTATTTTGATCTATTGTGAATAGTGCCTCAAACATGAACACCCAGGTATTTCTTTGCTATATATTGATTTTATTTCCTTTGTCTATATACCCATAAGCCTGTGGCTGAATTATATAATATTTAACTTTCTTGAGGAAGCACATGATGCTGTGTAATAGTTTACAGCCCTATCACCAGAGTATGAGAGTTTCTTTTCCTCTTCATTTTTGAAACGTTTTGTTTACTTATATATTTATGTATATTTATAGCCCATTCATTCTAAGTGGGATAAGATGATATACTGTAGGTGTAAAACCATCACATTTATTTATGTCTCTGTGTGTGTGGGGGTGGGGGATGAGTCAGAGTCAATTTTCTTCTTCCATCATGTGTGTCCTAGGGATCATCAGGCACTTGGTAGCAAGGACATTTACCTAATGAGCCATCTCACTTGCCCACATTGAGGGTTTTAAAAATCATATTAAATTAGCTCTTTGAGACTTCCATACAAAATGTTTCAAACATATTCATCACACCCACAGCTCTTCCCATATCAGTTCTTCCCCTTCCCCAACCACCCAACTTTGTGTCCTTAAAACAGAGAAACAAACAAACAAGCATTAAGGTCAATGTGTGCTGCCCAATCATTCTGACTGTGTGACCTTCCATTGGAGTGTGGTTGACTCATTGGGGCTGTACTCTTAGAGAAACCAAGTCTCCTTCTCCAGTTGCTAACAATTGCCAATGACTTCTTGGCTAGCGATGGACCTTCATGCCCAGATCTCCTCTTTATGCTGGGGTTTGGTCCGGCTTGGCCTTACACAGGTCTGTGCATTCTCTCATGGCCTTTGTGAGTTCACATGTGCAGTTGTCCTTCTGTGTCCTGAAGACACTATGTTTCTTGTAGTTGTTGAACACTTCTGGCTTTCACACTCTTTCAGCCCCCTCTTCTACAATGAAGCCTAGATTTAGGAGAAGACAGTGTGCCGTATGTCCCCGTTTTGGGATGAGCTTTCTGCAATCTCTTATGCTCTGAACCATGGACAGTTGTAAGTCTCTGTGTTAATCACCACCCACTACAAATAGAAGCTTCTCCAATAAGAGCTGAGTGCTGCATTAATCTAAAAGTATAACAAAAAGTCATTAGGAGTCACTGACATCTGTCTTCAGCTCCACTCATTCACCTGCATATTTCATAGTTTCATTTTCCTTTACAGTTGAGTAATAGTTAATTGTGTAAATGCTCATTTCCCATATTTGCTTTTCAGGTGACAGACATCTATATGTAACTATCTTTTGGTTGAAAATGTTGTCTTTTCTACAATATTGGCTTAGAGTTTCTGTTGCTTTGATAAAACACCATGGCCAAAAGCAGTTAGGGTCTGAAAGGATTTATTTCATCTTAAAACTTGTAGTCCAGTACTCAGGGAAGTGAAGGCAGGAACCTGGAGGCAGGAGCCAATGCAGATGCTG
>LOEQ01004099.1:82038-99429 GCA_001685075.1 Bramus lutescens
GGCACACACCTTTAATCCCAACAGCCATACCAGTTTGCCATGGAGGCCAAGCAGTGGTGGTGCATGCCTTTAATCCCAGTACTAGAGAGGAATATAAGACTAGACAGCTCTCAGTCTACGTCTAAGGATTCGTGGAAATGGAATCTTGCCCATTTTTGGCCTGAGGTAGAGGTAAGAGCCAGTGGCTGGTTGCTTTGCTTTTCTAATCTTCAGCTTGAACCCCAATATTTGTCTCTGGGTTTTTATGATTCATGTTACATAGTAGTAGAAAGCAGAAAAGTGGGGTGGTCTTCAATGTGGCCACATTGGGATGAGGACAAAGTGATTCAGTGAATCCCTACCTCATATTTTTGAGGTTCCTGGTCAAGATTAAAGTTTAAATAGAGGGCCAATGCTTTGCATACCTAAGCTGTCTTGTTCAAGATGGGGTCCTGCCAACTATGGATCTATCATTGTCTGGGTTTTGGTCTCCTCCTTTGAAGTAGGTACCTGGTGAATTGAACTATGTGAAATCTCTTTCCTGGAAATGAGTTCCCTCTCTGGCTGGTGCCCTGTCCTTCTCTCAGCATGAGATTCCAGGGAAAATTTCTATTTTTTTAAAGATTTATTTATTTATGTATATGAGTGCTCTATTTGCTTGTATATCTGCATGATAGAAGAGGGCATCAGACAAAGAGGGCATCAGATACCATTGTAGATGGTTTTGAGCCTCCATGTAGGTGCTGGGAATTGAACTCAGAACCTCTGGAAGAGCAGCCAGTGCGCCTAATTGCTGAGTCATTGCTCCAGCTCCATGGGGTCAGTTTTTCAATAGTCTGATAATTAGATTGAGAGATACAATTATTTCTTTAGATTACCCTCATTTCTATCAGGCCATTTATAGTTACTATTAGCCTGTAGTCATTACTAGTTGCTTACTAGTTCATTTTATGGATCCATTCATAAGAGTTGAATGCAATTGTTTATTTTTCAAACTCTTATGTAGTTTAATTTTAGAGATTATGTCTTTCAATTTCAGAGTGTTTATTTAGAAGTGTGTATATATGTTTCAGTTCTCTGGAGAAATTCTTTATGCTCTCACCTCTCTCCATTGCCCCTTCTATTTTGTTAAATACCACAGCAATTCCTGGGGTTCTCTTTTTTGTCCAGGTCTCAGACTCTAGTCTTCATATTCTTTCCAGAGTTATTACAGCCTGAGCCTGAGACCTAATAGTCCTGATAAACCAGATTAGACTAACTGTCCTCAACAAGTCAATTTAATAGGTAATAGGAAAAATCAGAATGAGGAGATTATTTATCTATCCAATGTGGCCACATTGGAAAGAGGAATAAAGAGATGTTGTAGTATCCTACCTCCTGGTGCATCTTTGGGGTCTTGACATGAAATTTATGCTAAGTACAAGGATGGAAGTACGCAGAGCTAGGCAGTCGCAGTCATGGTGTAGTTCTGTCCCTCATTGACCCATCATGGTCTGAGTTTCCATCTCTCCTGCACAGTGGTCTGGCAAGTTGCCAATGTAAAAAGCAAGGGCATGGCCACTCCAAGGTATGGTTGAGGGGAAGGTTTCTTCTGTAGATATGAGCGCTAGTACAGCCAGAGGCATCTGGAAGAGCATAGAGAAGGGGAAGTCGTAGACTCAACAGGCCAGCAGAGTAAACTAGGCCTTGAGAGTGGGGTGGAGTAAGAGAAGAGAGGAAAATGAGAGAGATGGGGAGGGGAACAAAGAGAGCACATGGCAGAAATACCGAGGTTATATGGGTTATATGAGAAGCAGGGGAGAGGGAAGCCCATAAGCTGGAGAAGTTTAAGGTAGGGGAGAGGGTGAAAAAAGCTGAGAAGAGCCGCAGGCACTGAGTGAGCCTGCAAGCCAGCAAATATTCTGGTATGCTAATAACCACATGCCCTGAGTTTCTTTTGGATCTGGGAAATCTCTTTCTGAAGACTAGTTCCTCTTCTAGCTGGCACTATTCTTTAGCCTTTTTCTTCTCCCAGCTTGCATGAGATTCCTGGGGGAAATTCCAGTTGTGTGTGTTGGGGGGAGGTGCGGGGACCACCGTTTCAGTAGTCTGATAGCCAAATATCTCTTTTCGAATATTCTCATTCCTGTCAGGGAAATTTCAACATACTGGAACTTTATACCTCTTTTCACAGGCTTGACAGATATCATAAACCATCCTGAGGGCAAAATCACCTGCATGCTGGAGCTGTCCGAAGTTCCTGCTGAGACTTCCATTTATTAATCTGTCTAGGTTAAGTTTTGCTATACCTCTTTACTATGTTTAAAAATATACTGCATTTACTCTCACAATCTTTGTGTTACTAGTTTTTCTAATTTCCTGAGCTGTATCATATTATTTACCACCTTTTAAATTCTTCTCTGATTTGTGTGTGGAATGAATTTACTTAAAATGTCGAAGCAACTGAATCCCTCCGTTTTCCTTTTGCTGTAGTGGTGCTAGGGATAGGGCCCTGCAAATGCTCTGACAGTGAGTTCTGTCTTTAGCCTCAGGTTTTGATACACGGTTTCCACTTTCATTCCGTGCAATGACTAATTTCCTATTTTTAGCCAGCGAGTCAGTTAGAAAATGTGATTTTTTTTTGTCCAAATCATCAATATATTAAAATTTTCAAAAATTTAGCTTTGAAACCTTCCTTATATTTTGGTAGTAAATGTCTCATTTCTGTTGGTCATAGAGTATATAATACATGGAAGTTACAATGCAACTTCCTTTTAACGCACAGATGAGAGCCTTAGATTACTAAATATATACACAATGCATAGCTTTTCCGGTACCACAGTTTCGCATCTTTATTTTTATAACAATACACTTAGATAAATGACAAGTTTATGTTCTTCTTACTGTCTAGTATTCACAAAGCAAATTTTCAATCTTCCTAACTTTGCTAAAGTCTCTCATTCCCTTCTCACATTACAAGAATATTAAACAGGACTAGAACCTGAAGTGAAAATTTAGTAAAATAGAAACCTCTAGACTCTCTCCTGGGTCTTATTAAAAAAAAGGTAGCAGATGCTATTGCTAAAGTGGTCCAAGACTCCGCTGCTTTAAATTGAAGCTCTCTCGCACACATCTCAAGGTTCTATAGATTTAGTCGTTACTACACGGTATAGGACATATATTAGCAAATCAGAATGTTCCAGAGAGCTAAATATGAATGAATCTTATCCTAACAGCCAGTCTTATTTATCTTATTTAAAGTGAGTTTGGTGGTTTTAGCCCCCATTTAGTTTGTATTGTATCAAAAAAATCTGTCAAATCATTATCATGGGATTCCAGAATAAAATCAGTCTTTTCGTTGTTGTTTTTGCATTTTGCTTCTATCTTTGATGCTTTTAATGTAAAGCAGATACTATTCATTGGATGCAAGCAAATGGAGATGATCACATTTCAAAATCTAAAAAACTTCCAGCTGCCACGGAGTCATATTTAAGTCCTAAATAATTCCATTTATAGCATAAAAATTTAGAAGACTTGAGAGAACAGTTACTTTTCCAAGAGAAACACTCAGTTTGTCCAGTAAATAACTGCATTGACCATTAGTGAGGTTGTTTTGATGTGTGTGGGGAGTAATTGTGATTTATTTTATGGTGATCAGATTTTGGATATTTGGCTTCCAGAAGCAACAGTCCTCTTAAACTTTTATGTTACAGAAAGACAGTACTTTCTGTTATCTGCATATAGCAAAGAATTCATATTTTAATTCACGTGAAGATGCTTGGCAACAAGAAATATTAAGTCTTTAGGAAAAGATCTCGAGAAGATGATACCAAGTTCCAGCTTGCCTAAGAATCTAAAGTGCTAGAGTTTTCTTCATGGACAACCCTTGAGCTTTTTTAATTTGGTATATTTCCATATTTTGTACATTGTGCATTTGGAATTTGAGATTTGGTTTCTCATAGAAACAATTATATTTGATTAGTGCTTGAGGTAAACCTGCAAAAGTTCCAGCTTAATTCAGATGTGACTGAAATATTGTTGCAGTTTTATGTTAACCCTTTTTCTCTTTATAAAGTTTATTTAAGCATATGAACATTTTTAAAATATATCGGACCCTCAGAATCCCAAACAGCCTGACTCATATATAAGTAAGCATCTGGGGCTTTGTACACTGCCTAATTCCCAAATGTTACCCTTGAAATTGGCTAGCAATGGGAGGGGAGGAGATTCCCTGAATCCCAAGTCACACTGACACTCTGGAGGATTCAATTTCTCCTTTTTTCCACTCTCATGAGTTAAAAATGCACTTCTCATCAAGAGGAGGAGAGAGAATGGAGCGAACATCAGAGGCCCATGGATCAGCTCCTGATGTCAGTGATCCACTCAAACACCAGATGGAACCTTGCTGGCAGCAGCTGGGAGCAGGGGAATTGGCCTCTTTACATCAGTCATGCTGAAGACTGGAGTGAGGGCTCCCACAGAGCTCCTGTAGCGATTGCCCTGGTAAGATGACTGTGACAGGGGAAGGCTAAATCCACTGCAGTAAAAGACCAATTGATCTACATACTAGGCAAGAAAATACAGGTTGGGGAACTCTGTTAGTCAGATATTTGTGTTTTTAAAAAGAAAAAAATTAGAGGGAAAATGGAATTCAAAGATTGGAAGAGGCTTAAAAGATATCTAATTTTTGACAGTGGGAAAATGAAAACAAAATTTAAAAATTCTCTAGAGATGTGTTAATACACATAGGCACAAAAAGTTTTTCTAACCATTTTAGAGTCTTTCAAATTTTCATACAGTGTAATACGATCATACTCACTACTCCCTGTGATGCCTCCCAGATCCATACCCACTTCCCTGTCTCCCCCCAACTTTGTGCTCTCTCTCTCTCTCTCTCTCTCTCTCTCTCCCTCTCTCTCATAACCACAAGTCCAATTTTTACTGCCCATATTCTACTGGGTATGGGGCCATCAGCTGAACCATTGTCAACTTACCAGAATCCACACCCTTGAAAAACTGACTCTTCTCCTCCCAGAAAGCCACCAACTGTCTTGACCTCCTCTGCTGGTGGGGGCGAATTAACCTCTTCCTCTTCTGTGCTGGAATCTTGACTGGTTTGACCTTGTGCAGGTCTTGTACAGGCCGCCACAGCTGTCGAGGTATCATGAGCACAGTGGTCTTATCATGGCCACAGGACATTTTCACTCTGGTACTCTCTGACATCTGATCCTTACAGTCTTTCTGCCTCCTCTTCTACAATTGTCCCTGAGCCATGTGGTGTGTGTGTGTTAGATGTGTCATTTGTTATGAGCATCATTTACTTCACTGACATTTATTCTCTACACTCTGACCAGTTGGGAGTTTCTGCATTAACAACTGACCATTGCACAAAGAAATTTCCCTGATGAGGTCTGAGAACTATGCCCGTTTAGAAGAATAATTGTAGTAGGTTCGTTCCTGGGGCTTATAAGCACCTCAGACATGGGTTCTTGGTTAAGTTTATAGTACAAAGCATGTGTTTCCTCCTGTGGAGTGGGTCTTATATTCAATCAGAAAGAGGTTGGTTACCCCCCCCAAGCATTCTCACTATTGGACCCATGAACTTATCTTTCCAGATTGGTCACTCTTATAGTTTATGGGGTTATAAGGTCTATCAGCCTCCCTGTCTTTGTTCAAACTGACCAACTCTAAATTATGGGTGGTGATCCCTTCAAAGAGCCCCTAAGACCCCCAGCCCTCCAGGAGAGGCTGGAATTTGGCTTCCTCGAGTTTCGCCTCTGCTTTGCAGAAGGTCTATTCTATCTGTGTGCTTGTTGTATATGTGTGTTTCCTCGCCCCTAATAAAAGCCTTTACCTGTTGATTCTCTCGTTTGCTATTTGCCGTGTTTGAGATTTTCCCTCCTTGCTACCTGTCACACTTGAGGCTTTCCTGCCTTCTCATTCTTTAACTAGAAAAGAAAAGAAACCCAATCAGGCCCCTAGAAAGTAACTATGGAAATAGCCTTTATTATTTGGGGGGGTCCCTAGTATACCTCTGGCCAACAAATCTAGGGGAGGTATCCCACACCTGATCCAAACTTTTTATTTGGAGACCTGTGGATTCTGGAATGAACACAATGCTCTGTGTGGGGTAGATAACTCCAATTAAACCCCTTTAAATGAATGTATATGCATATATATGAAGCTTATGAAATACTAAATACTATGGCTTTTTCACACATCCTTAGTGTTACCCCCCCCACCACCATAACCTCTTCTTCTGCTCCAGACTTCCCTCATCTCTGTTCCGACCTAAACCTCTCTCCCCATTATTCCTCCTTCCCCCTTCTTATCACCTGTGTTCTACCCTCTTCCCTCTCCCTCCTCCACCAATGGTCCCTTTCTGGTTTCCTTGATTCTATAAGAACACCAAATTAGACACACAAATCTAAACTTTTTTTTAAAGCAAAGAATTAGTTACTGTATTCAAGGCAATGATCATGTATGGATAAGGGCGGAGGTTTTGAACTGGCCAGTTACGCATAGATGGAGCTTCTAAGATGATCAAATGCCCCTAATGTTTCTGTTTTTGACTTGATAATAGTTACATGGTCATTGCTTTATAGGAAAATGTATTAAGTCATTTGTGTGTCTTTTCCTTACATGTTTTTCTTTATAATAAGAAATGTTAAAACCATGGAGGCAAAGCAACTGCTGACATGGTTATGATAAAGGAACGGAGAGGAAAAAGCATTGGCATCAGAACAGATCGCTGGGAAGGTACAGCAATCCCAGAAGAGTACGGGGAGGGATTCAAAGCTTGAAAAGAATAAGGTTGTTTGCCAAGCATCTTGCAGCACAATTCAGGGCTGAAAGCATCGTCCCTCGCTAAAGGAGCATGCACGGAGTATCCTTATGGAAGGACAGCTCCAGAAGTTTATGGTGCTAGAAACAAATGTTTCATGGGATGCTTTGCTCCTTTTCCAAAGAAGAATAATATTACTAACCCTCCTTAAAATATTATGACTTGCCGGGCCATGATGGGTGACGCATGCCTTTAATCCCAGCGCTCAGGAGGCAGAGGCTACTGGAACTCTGTGAGTTCGAGGCCAGCCTGGGCTACAGAGTGAGTTCCAGGACAGGCTCCAAAGCTACACAGGGAAATCCTGTCCTAAAAAAAAAACAACAAAAAATATGAATTAACAAGATGCAGTCTGCTGTTTAACCCAAATCTTAACATTATGAATCAAATTGACACAGGATTTCAAGTCAAGAAACACCCAATAAAATGATAAGAGTTTAAAATAGGCAGCCCGAGAGCCAGTAGGATATTAAGGTACAAATAGGCAGTCAGCAATAGGGATTTGACTGTAGGGTTGGATTCAAGGTCAAGGCCGTACTTGGGACAGAACAAAACAAACCTTAATTTCAGAGCAACTGAGGTAGCAGGCAAATTAATCAAATAGGAACTCAGAACAGAATTGCCAAAGTAGGCAACCAGTAATTTGATATGGGGAAAGGCACAGTGTTATTACAGGGTCACAGCCAAGTTGATTCCATGTAGCCCCCTGAGTCACAGAAAGCAGACTACTTCATTTCTCTTTAATGAAGTGACAAGCTTTGTTCTAGACTCAGAGTTTTGGGCTCCTAGGAGCGGGATGTGCTAGTCAAATACTCCCAGTTCTAATAAAATAATACAAATAATTTTGTTACGATTATGCTTTTTTTCTAGCTTTTATAATCAAACTCATTTTTTTAAGTCAGAAACCTCTTTTGACTGCCTCTCATCACGAGGCCTGGAATGTCTGAGAACCTCACTTTTTTTTATAATACTAAGATTGATGAGGAGGTTTCAGTTTGTATTAACCCGATACCTGCATTTAAAAGTGCCCCTTCAAGACTAGGAAGCACAGTTAGATCTAGTTAGGAAAGGGAAATAGAAGTAATAGTTATGGATGAATGGCGGGGGTCTGGCACATGATAATCAAATGGAGGGAAGAGAGAGACAGCTAAAATGAATGGACATTTGAGGGGTAGTGTGGAAACCTAATACGGTAGAAGCTTCCCAAACATATACATATATGAAGGCAATCTAAATGAAAGTACCAAATAATGGAGGAGACAGAGCTCCAACTGGCCATCTTTTTGCCAAATGAAGCTTCCAGTCTTGGGAATGGGATAAATCTAATTGAGTGTTTAGCCAAACGGGACCCATGGGAATCCTCAAAGAACCCAGGCTGTTGCCAAGGCTGTAGATTGTTATCCACAAATTGATGGCAAGATCCCATTGCTTAAGACAACACTCATACAATATATTAAACGTGGAGAAGTCGAGCTGGTGCCTGCATAGACTCTTCACACCTATGTTCTAGTGTCTTTGGTACAGAAAGGTATTCTGCATGCTACCAAAGGAGAAACATAAACACCAACCTAGCTACAAACCCTTTCATCTTCAATATGTCCTGCCTGCAAAATTTGCTAGTGCAGTGGTGACCACAAAGCTTGTAAGAGTGACCAGCCAATACCTGATTTGTCCTAAGGTCCACTCCAGGAAATGGAAATCATATCTGTCACTGCTTGGGTGACCATGAACCTGAGACTAAATAGTCTGGGGACATAGGATAACACCCAATACTATTGTTCTAAAAAAAAGTTAGGAATAAAATGACTCTCAATGACATAGACTAGTAGTCATAGATCATTGCCTTGCTTGGCCATCATCAGAGAAACTTCCTCCCGCAGCAGATGGGAACAAATAGAGAGACCCACAGCCAGACACTGTATAGAGAGTAAGAGACCTTAGAACGCCCAGTTCTATTTGGGATGTCTGCATCAAATCCTCCACCCAGGGCTCGGGGGACCCTGTGGAAGAGGAGGCAATAAGAATGTAAGAGCCAGAGGGCATGGAGGACATGGGGAGAACAAGATCCTTTAAATTAACATGGGCAAAGCTCATACGAGCTCACAGAGACTGAAGCAGCGTGCACAGGGCCTTTGTGGGTCTGTATCAAGTCCACTTCATATATTATGGCTTCCATTTTAGTGTTTTAATGGGATTTCTGAGCATGTGGATGAGATGGTCTCCGTTTCTTCTGCCTTTTGGGCTCTTTTCTTTCTATTTATTTGTTTTTCCTGAATCCAATGAGTTAATTTTTATCTCATATTATATTTTCTTATTTTGTTTTGTTTTCTAATGAGAGACAGGGGGTAGTGAAACCAGATATAAGGGGAGTTGGGGAGGAACTGGGGTGAGTAAAGAGAGGGGAACCATAATCAATATGTATACTACATGAGAAACAAAACAGTTTCAATAAAAGAAAAAAAAAGTGTCTCTTCCCCTTTAGCCTAATGACTTTAGTATCCACTGATGATTGTCACCTAGCCTCACTCACAATTTCATTTAGCTTGGAGATTTGTGCTTTTCCAGTATTGTCATTTCTCTGGAATTTATTATCTAGAATTTTTTTGTTAAGAAAAGTGTTTGTTAATGAGCTCCGTGACTACTGTGAAATAGCATTGTTTTTATGGGAAAGGCAGAATAAAATGCTTGGTTGCTGCCTTTCATTTAACAATTTTCTCTACAACTAAAAATCCGTAACTGTGACTCATGTTTTTGCATCATCTCATTATAAAAGAATGAATCTGTATGTATTTGATATTTCTGTGCATCATAGTCAGTTTTCATTTTGATACTCAAATTGTTCCATGTCAGGCCAAGGGAAATTTTTCCAAATTGGTTCCCAAGCCTTTTGATATGACCATGATAGCTGTTGGTAGCTTGTTTGATTTCTAGAAAAGAAGGGATTACTGGCTCATCTAATATAGTCCCACACCAGCCAATAATTTGTTCCAGTAACTCTGGTTTTATTTGAAGATTACAATTTTGTGTGCCAGAGGTGCTTATTATTAAATAAGTACTCATCACTTCTAAGTATTGTCAAGGATTGGAGTTAGTAATCACTCTTTTTCCTTTAAAAGGGAAAGTTTATATTGATATTTCTGATTCAAATTTGATTACAGGACTTTTTATTTTTTTTTAAAGCATCATTTTTAATTATGTATTTGTATATGTGTGGTATGTACATGTAAGTAGAGGTGAGTGTGGAACCAAGTAGAGGGCACCAGATTGCTTGGAGCTGAACTTACAGGTGGTTGTAAGCCACCTAACATGGGCATTGAGAAACAAACTTAGGTCCTGTGTGAGAATACTACATGCTCTTAACTACTGGAACCATCTTCCAGTCCAGGTGTTTATGTGTTTGAGTTTGTATTTGTAACTCCTGTTTCTTGTTTCGAACATCTTGGCTCTAATAACATTAGCATGCAATTGCTTCAAGATTAAACACAGCAATATTACCATTAATAAAGTTACTGAACACAGGTAAATTGTTTTGGTTATGTTCTACATTCTTAATGCACACACAGTAAGTGATATAAAGTCAAAGTTTTACATATAAAGTTAAAGCTAAGTTGAAATAATGCTTTTTTCTATGTGGATTTGCCAACAACTTGATATAAAGTTAGTCTTGTTTGTTTCATTTTGCTTTGTCTTGTTTTGGATTGTTCTATTTTTGGTGAATTTTGTTCCAAATTCAAACTATATAATCATGTAAGATGAAAGAAGTCATAATCTCTTTGAAATGTGGCTGGAGTATGCCAGCACACTTGTGTGATTCTGGTGTTTGTGAAATGAAGACAGTCTACTATGGAGTGATAGTTCCCGTGGAGCTGGAGCTGGAGGTTGCTGTGAGCCTTGTGATGTGAGGGCTGGGAACTACACTCAGCGATACAATTCTTTTATTATTATTATTAATTTACTTTGTGTGCATGTGTACCATATGTATTTCTGGTGCTGCTCAGGTCAGAAGAGGGTGTTAGAACCCCTAGAACTGGAGTTGCAAGTGGTTGTGAACCAGCATGTGTGTGTTGCGAATTGAACCCAGGTCTACAGGAACAGCAGGTACTCTTAACCACAGAGCCATCTCTGTAGCTCTAGATATCCTTAACAGTTAGTTGATCTGTCTCTCTTGGCTTATGTTTTGAGTACATTTGTTCTCTTGTGCAACAAGTATTTATTGAGCCATAATAAGTACCAGGTACTAGTCACTTGCTGACTTTGTTACTTCTGCTAATTTTTTTAGTTTCTTAGCTTTGTTTGAGCTTAAAATCTTTTTTTGAGATGGGAAAAGTTTCTGGTTATAAATGCAAACATTTCTCACAATATAAACTTGTAATTAACAAATGAATGCCATTTAATTGTCTAAACTATAAGCTGGATTAATCATATTCCCTAAGTATGTAGATCTATTGTAGTGGAGTTCATACATTTTAAGTTAGCAGTCCAACAAAATAGTAGAAAAAGGGAGACACACAGAGTTGCATGTTTTGTATGTGTAGATGTTTAAAAAGAGTCAATGGCCACAATAAAATGAAGAACTTTCAGTACCCTGAAAAGTAAAGAGGAAGTATCTTTAATAAACATTAATTAAAAGAAATGCATTAATAGTAAACATATCTTTATACTCATAAAATCTTTTCTTCGTTTAACTCTTTTTGTGTGCTTTGCAAAAAATTTTCTGTGCTGCGAAACATTCTTATGGTGCAGTCATAGGTGTGGGCTAATGTGTGGCTATCACCATTTTATACAGACACTGAGTTTTATCCGGATTTCTGTGTCCACTGTGCAAGGCCACAAGGACCAGCTCCAAGGAATATCAATGCCTGTGAAAGTTCGTCCTTGGAGTTAATGTATTTTAGCGAAAGAGTTGCTCCAACTGATGAGATCGTGTGCTGCACTCCGAATGATATTGGTGAAGTGAAAATAACTTTTATGTAGGGAAATATTTCTAGCCCAGATTTATACATGACGAAAGGGATATAGAAAAGTTATGTGAGTTGATGTCCTCAGTAGTCAGTAAAAGAGACAAGACTAGAACATGACCATTGACGTTGAGAACTCAATTACAATTCAAAATTGGGGCAGATGAACTATTTACTGTTTTTCCAACAGCTTTGGTTAATTACTGTTGCAGTGCGACTTTTCACACAATTATGCATGAGTTTATACTCTAGTCCCAGATGGAAATGAACTTTATTCTTGTTACATTTAAAAGTGTGTGTGTGTGTAAATGATTGTGGGGGGCGTACAAGCAGAGGACTGAAGGCAGCCTGGAGTATTTGGTCCTTACCTTCCACCTCGTTTGAAGCAGGGTCTCTTGTTTGCCATTGTGCCTTCTCCTTGTGGCTAGCTGGTTAGCTCCCCAGAAAGTCTTTAGTCACTGACTGCCATCCCCTCCCACAGGAGTGCTGCTATTACAGATGTGCACCTCCACATCAGGCTTGGGCTTGAGTTCTAAGACTCCAACTCAGGTTGTCAGGCTTGCAGGGTACATGGTTTTACTCACTGAGTTATCTTTCTGTCTCCCTCTCCACTTTCTACTTGTTTGTAGACTAAGCCCACATTTTGCTTCAGTTCTGAAGAAGAAAATGAATTCTAGCAATGTTCTCCCAAAGTCACACTTAATAGAAACGTAAGATACACAGATACTTGGGGTCTTGAACATGAGCAATTTCTCCCCTAAACTTACTAATTCAAACTGGGTTAGTTACTTTTGCTGTGAGACCCAAAATTTTTTTTATTTTTTAATTAGTGCACAAAATAATAGGTTTCATCATGGTATTTCATACATAATTTATTTTGTGCATTTTCTGCCCACTTCCTCTCTTCCTTTCTAAGACTTTTTTATTTAATTGCTTTATGTATTTTGTCTTCTATTTTGAGAGACCAGGCTGGCCTTGAACTCTTGCTTCCTGCTTCCAAACTCTCTTGTATTAGAATTAAAGGCATCTATCACCACACCTGGTTAAAACTACTTTCTGAGTCTTCTGACCTACAGGCCAATAGTAAATCAATACAGGGCACTGTGAAGTTAAGAAGTTCTTCCAGAAGTGCTGTGCACAGTGTAAAATTGTAGTTATATTGGGTGTTGAAAGCACTTTGTTCACAAGCAAGATTAGTGGGATCACTTCGTTTTATTATAATTTTGTTTAGGCTTTTCTCTACCTTAATAATTTGGGGGAATTTGCAAGGAGCCATATTAGATTATAAAGCATATTATAGACTATCACATTGCAATATCTACTCCTATGAGATTACTATAAAATATAATCTCATATATTTTATAGCCCGTTTGGAGAGAAGGTTGAAGATGAAAACATTACAATTGCAAGCGGTCTGGGTCTCCTGGGGCTGCCCTTTGCTGATCTTAGATGCTACTACACCCTATTACTGAATTCTCATCCGCAGAGAATGTGGTTCCTTTAAGACTACCATGGGGACTACCAGAGAAGACCTAAGCTGAAAATCACGCCAAGATCTGTAGACCTTGTTGGCACAACCTCTTTCTCTTGGCAGAATACCTCTGGGGTTCCTGAATGTCGGTGGCTGACTGCCTTGCTGTGGGATTCCTTTTGTGTATGCTGCAGCACTGACCCCTAAGTTCCCTTGAGTAGTCTGCATGATCTACTTAAGGGCTCCTCGTTTAGTTTATCTTGTAATCTGTCTCTCTTCAAGCATATCCACTCTTTTTCTATTTCACTTTAATTTCTCTGGCGTCATTCCCAGTCATTTTGGCTCAGCAGATGCCAGCCACAGCTTGTATTTACCATGTCAATTTCAGTATCTTCTGTCTCCCTTTTACCCTGAAACAGAAACCCAGGGAAAACATAAATAAATATTTTTAGCTTCACTGACTTTTAGTCACTTGCTTTTAGTCGACATTAAGGTCACACAGCTGAGCAACATGCTGTTAGTGTCTACTAGCTTTGCTGTAGATAACACCTCTAGCGTGTAGGTTATAACGATAAGGGTTGTCTATGTTTTTGTTTTTCCATAGGCTTGAAGGTTGCTTCTGTCCAAAGCATTGACTTTTACCTGGGCCTATACAGATATCCATGGGTAACTAACACAAGGTGATAACTGTGCTCTCTTCTGCCCGTAGATATGCTGCTACTCACTTAAGGAATGCTTATCTGGAGTTGGCAATTTAAGACTGATATATTTCAAACTTCCCCAATCTCTCCTTTTCTCCTTCAAGATACCAAGATAAGGACATCAGAGATGTTTTCAAGATGTACAGTGGCATCATCACCTGGTAATCACACATTTGTCAGCCACTAGTTTCACAGTATCCTGTTCAAGAGTAGCAGTTAGAAATTCCCAGCCATCAGTTGTTGTGGGAACTCATTCTGCCAATAGTTTTGGGTTACCTGCCTTAGAGTGTGGCTTCTGTCTGTGAATGCTGTCTCTTATAAGGAAGAGGAGAGGTCACATTAATGCTATTGCTCTAGCTTGGCTTGGCATGGTCGGAGACCCATTGGGGGTGGGGTGGTGTGCAGAGTTGGAACGGGATTGGCGGCGGCTTCAGGCTGAGTATATCTGTGAGTTTGTCCTTTATTGCACCTCTTAATAAATCGTTTTTTTATGTCTTTGTGAGGTCACTCTCAATCAGGTTCCAAAATAAACCCCACCCCCCAAAACTAAGGACAAAAGGAGCCTGATTCTTATGATGATATAAGATGGTCTTTTCAGGATAGGATACTAGTCTACCATATTGGTTTTGCTGCTTTATCAAATATATCTTTTCACAAGCTTCAACAATTTGCCCCCAGTTCTTTGGGCCCTGGCCCCTTTTCTTGTAACAAGTACATGAAGCCAGGCTAGGTAGTGGTTCTACCTCTTAAAGCTACATATTTTTTCCTAGTCTTGAGCTTTATATAATCACCCACCAGGTTAATTATAATGGATTATTTATCTCATTACCATTCATTGGCATTTATTTATATGCATTTATTCAATTAATATTGATTTAGTGCTTATTTCTAGTCACTTTTATAGGCTGTTAAGACAAATCGCTTATTTATAACCATTCATTCATTTAATATTAACTGTTTATTGTTAGTCACTTTGATAGGCCATTAAGAAGAAACAGTGATCAACATAGCCATGGTGCCTATTCTCATGGAGTTTAAAACTTAGCAGTGAAAAAAAAGAAAGAAAGAAAAATTAGTAATGGAGACAATAATCATTAATAATCACACTAATGATAGAGGCATAACTTCTAGCAAGTTCTGTAAAGAAAAGGAATAGGGTTTCATGAGAGTGAATGAAAAAAATGCAGTTTACCTGTAGGTAAAAGGCTGGGATCAGGGAAGATTTCCTTTAGAAAGTGGAACTCCAGCTGAGAGTTGAGGTAGGGAATGACTGAGGAGGCAGTGGTCATGTCAGGCCCGTTAGAATGCCAGGAAGACCCCGTTAAACTGAGCAGTGTTATTGAGAACCTTGCTTGATGAGTTCTGGCATTGCTCATGGGAAGCCCCTACCATCACTGCATATTTTGGGGATGTCAAGTAAGACATTCCTGGGTATCCTGTGAACATACTATTGACTCAACTTACGGAAGTTTTGCAGAACCTTTTGATCTGCAAGGTGAGATAGCCCAGGGTGCCTCCATTTAAACTTGTCTCCCTTGTCTCAAGATCAGTGTTCCATCAGAGTGCCATCTGCATTGTCTTTCACGTGGCTGTATCCCACTCTAATAGTTTTCCATATGTCACCTGGGTTCCACTCATTAAGAACACAGATGAAGTGGCTATTTGCTATGGAGGGAACAACATTTCCTTTCTAGGTTCTTGTCTTACTTCCAGGACCTAATATATTCCTGACAAGAAGACTGAAGGAGACATAGAGTGGTGGACCACATGAAGATACAGGACCTAGACCTTCCTCTCCAAGCTAAAGAGGGAAGCCAGCTGGAAAAGCCAATCTGCCCATGTTTAGATCTTGAGTTTTAGGTTCTAGAACTGTGAGGAAATGTGTGTCCTTTTGCATAAAGAAGGTTGTGACGCTCCAAAATATCCCTAACTATTAGGAGCTGTATTTATGATATGGAATGCTATCTTCTGTCATGGCGTGTGCCTTTGCCCTCTTTAAGGGCAAGCGGCTGTGAATATCCACAGGAGATTTGCACAGGAATGGGGAGGAGAGGTTCAGGAAGTCCCTCCCTTCTTCGAAGATACACAGGCAGTTAATAGTTGCTGCTGCTGCTGGTGTGGTGCTGGTGCTGGTGGTGCTGGTGCTGGTGGTGCTGGTGCTGGTGTGGTGGTGGTGGTGCTGCTGTGGCTGGTACTGGTAGTTGTATGGTGGTGAGGTGGTGGGGGGCTTGTGAAAGGCTCTTCCTCCTGCCTAGGATTTATAAACAGTTAATGGTTGCTAGGAAGAATAGGCTCATGAGTCGCCCCTACCCTTAGGATTTGAAGATAGTTAAAGGTTGTTGGGGGTGGGCCAGTGTTGAAGTTAAGGCCCCGTCTTCTCCAAGGATTTCTACTTAGCTAACCATTGCTAGTGAGGAGGGACTCATGAGCCTCCCCCAGGATTTATAGGCAGTTAATGGTTTCTAGGAGGAGGGGCTCAGGAGGTTCTACTGAAGGGGAATTCTTTGTTTCTTCAGTGTTATAGCCAGTCATAAATGGCCTATGCACCTGGCACCTGTAAGTAATCCCAATTGTACTCTTTGGTTTAATAAGCTACATTTTTGCTGAACGTTTCTTTGTTTCAGTGTTTAATGTCCTATCTGGGGAAGAGCAGACCTTTTTTCTTGTTGTTTCTCCAGACAAAGTTGACACAATAATTAACAAGACCAGGTTGCTGGGAATGATATCAAGATGGTCATGATAGATATTATGGGCTGGCAGCAAGCCCTGGCTTTCCCTTCTGCTGTCTGAAGGTGTGTGTGTGTGTGTGTGTGTGACTGAGCATGGTTTGGGGGACAATGTTATCTTTATCACCCACCATTGCCTGCTCTAATGTTTTCCTGGCTATGGTTTCCTCTCTTCTGCTCCAGATTAAGTTGTTACAATTGGCAAGTGAGACAAGACTGGCACTAGAAGTCATTTCATGCCTATCCTTAAGATTAGCTCATATAGTTAGGGCCTATCTTCCAGCTTTCTGAGGTCCCATTGTCCTTGGTCTGCATCTTTCTATCAGTTTTTTTTTTTGCCATACAATTCCTTTCTAAGCCGGAACTCTTTCCCTAATTCATTGAAATGTCCATTTGTTTTCAAGTTTACTTGAAATGATAATGAATTTTTGAGAAAGTATTCAGACTCAGAGTCGGTCCAGAGAGGAAACCTCTTCCTGTTGGGGGAGGGGGGCACTTGTTCGTTTCAGCCACCCAGAACCAAAATAACCACACAGAAACTGTATTAATTAAATCACTGCTTGGCCCATTAGCTCTAGATTTTTATTGGCTAACTCTTACGTATTAATTTAACCCATTTCTCTTAATCTGTGTATCACCACAAGGTCGTGGCCTACCAGCAAAGTTTCTCCTTCTGCAGGTCCATTGTAGGAGGGTCATCTGTCTATGTGTTACTTTCATTGGTTAATAAAGAAAC
>LOEQ01004099.1:108671-118710 GCA_001685075.1 Bramus lutescens
GCTCCCCAGCCTGCTTTCTTATAGAACCCAGGAGCTTCAGCCCTGAGGTGACACCCACAATGAGCTGGGACTTCCCCGATCAATCACTAATTAAGAAAATGCCCTACATCCAGATCTTATGGAGGCATTTTCTCAATTGCGTTTCCTTCCTGTCTGATAACTCTATCTTGTGTCAAATTAACATGAGACCAACCAACACATGTATGTCAGCATGTATGTCTATACATTATGTGCATGCCTGTATACACAGAGTCCAGAAGAAGGTGTTATTGGATTCCCTGAGCCTGGAGGTAGAAACCACTGTAAGCAACCATGTGAATGCTAGAAATTGAACCCAGGTACTCCAGAAGGGTATCCAGTGCTCTTAACCTCTGACCTATCTCTCCAGATCCTATTTAATTTTCTTTTGAAACAAGTTTGTTTTTATTAATATATCATATTGTCCATATTAAGAGATTTCTGCATGGTATTTCCATGCACGCACACAGCATGGTTTGGTTGTGTTGAGTGCCCCTTTTCCTAATCTTGCCCTCACTTTCTCATCCCTAGTAAACACTAGTCGACTTTTAGGTCGGTTTTCGTTTGCTTTCCACACAGGAGACAGAATTTGTGGCACTTGTATTTTCATCCTTGATTTATTTTACTTGACAATCTATCTTGCTACAAATGACAGAATTTTATTCTTCTTTGTGGATGTCTAATACCCTATTTATAGATGCACCACATTATTTTCCATTATTATATTAATGGACACTTAAACTAATTCTATATCTTAGCTATTTTGAATGGTACTGCACTAAACTTAGACATTTTTGTTAGCAAAAATAACATTTTATCTTACTGCTTATCTGTCAATAAATTAATATCACGGGGTGATGAATTGACTCTAGGGACTGAACCCATGGTCACCTACATGCTAGAACAGACCTGTATTCCCATCATGAAGACTTTTAAAATGTGATCTACATGCCAGTGGGGAAAATTCAACAGGAAGTAATAACTTATACTCTACTTTAGCGTATGTTGTATGATTTTTGTTTGACTCCCTTGTATATATAAAAACCAAAGGCTTAAAAATAGCTCTGGTCACATTCTTACTTTACATTCATTTCTATTTATTCCTGAAAAAGAGTAGTGAATTGTTTAGGTTTTACTTTTCTTCTTTTTCACTATCACAGTTTAAGAAGCTCCTGTAAACAGAGAAAACTTATATTCTACTGGAAGCCCCATTCCTGGTCAGCAAGAATCATAAAACTCTCTGAGCGAAGTAGGCCTTAGAACTTATTCTGGCTAATTGCTCATCACTTGTGCCTCTCCCTTTCCAACACTTGGAGTAGGAAAATGGCATTTTCTGGTTTTCTTCATATATCGCCTCTCATCGGTATGATTTCTCCTCCAGTCACTTTATTTCTGTTTTTCCTGCTTTAGCTGTTTCTAAACTGCTTGCCTTGGGCTCCTCTCCTTTTGTTCATTCTTCAGTGTAGTGACAATATTTTTCCCAAGGTTAGCAATGATTGTATTACTGAATCAGAGGCTAGTCCTCTCATCTTGCCAGTGCATTAGAGCATATGAAACTTTAGCCTCCTCTTCTTGAAAACGGTACCTTCTTTGGCTAGCGGTTGTTTATGTCGACCTCTTACCTCATTCTTCGGCTCCATTTCCTCATCTGGAACCTTCAGTACTGTTTCACAAGGCTGTAAGCTTACCATGGGCTCTTCCCTACACTGTCTTCTAAAACGTCAAAATCATCATTTTGTGCATGTAACTCCTAAACTAACCTTCATCACAAATTTCTCCTTCTGTGCTCCAAGACGGCAGATTTAATTGACTATCAAATAGCTCTACCTGAATGCCTCATAGACATTTACCATGCTCTACCAGGATCGTTGCAGTAACCATCAGTTCCATTCCATTCTCTTTAGTTCTCTATATTGTTGACAGTGTAAATTTCCAATATAAATATGTTTGGGTCATTCTTCAGTTCAAAATTTTTGCTGCTTCTCCCTTGCCTGTAGTGTAAATCTATACTTCTTCATGGAGCATCCAAGGTCTTTTATAAGCAGGCTTTTACTTTTTTTCAGTGTTTATCTCCCTGAATACCAATCCTGTTATGCTGTGTAACAACACGGAACTTCCTGGTAATGTCATATCATTTCCTCTATTTTAGGTCACAGCATCCTTGTAAGTCTTTCTTGAGTCACTTTTCTTGATCTAATCCTTTCATTACATCCTATATCAACTTTCATTGTAGTTAGCATTACCTAATAATTGCTTCCATTGTATTTTGGTTTTACTAAATACTCATATTAGCTCCAAAGATAAAGCAATGAGGAAGCTTATGGGATGGGTGAACCTTTAAAGCAAGACCAGGACTCACAACCTACGGTTAGAACGTGCAGAAACTTTACTAATACTCTCATTTCTCCAACATTCCAATGCCCTTTCTTTCTTTCTTTCTTTCTTTCTTTCTTTCTTTCTTTCTTTCTTTCNGCCTGTCCTGGAACTAGCTCTTGTAGACCAGGTTGGCCTTGAACTCACAGAGAGCTGCCTGCCTCTCCCTCCCAAGTGCTGGGATTAAAGGCGTGCACCACCTCTGCCCAGCCTCCAATGGATTTTCATTCCTTAAGTGAAATTAGGAATGAGCGTGTCATTTAAAAAAAAAGGACTGCTGTTAGCAGAATAAAAGATAAAGTGAAGCTTTCCTAAAAGTGCATAGGTGCTCAACAAAGCCAAAACTTTTCTTGTCCATCTAACAAAGCAATACCGTAACCTTGTCAGTGGGTTCCATCATTGCTATGAGACTTACATGTGCCCTTCTGACTCTGTTGCTCTGTGTTTTTGTGACAGCTACATACTGTCCCAATTGTTACAGAAAAAGGAAAGGTAGCAGGGCAGGTTGAATATAGGCCACTTACATACACTGAAAATGACAAAGAGATTGTCTGCTCAAGCACACTAAAAGAGGATCCACTTTATTGTCAGAAGCACTCCAGAAAAGAATAAACTCTCAGGGCTTAAAACATATACAGTTTAAAAAACTACCAAATCCTCCATTTTCTGGGCTGGGGACACACACAGTTCAGCGGTAGAGTACTTGCCTGTAATGAGCGAGACTGGTTTCTGTTTCTAGCACTGCAAACAACAGAAGCACCACCACCAAAGCACCTTCATCCATCTCTAAAAGTAATGGCTGCCTCATTAGGTATGGAGTAAACCTGATACTGTGGCATTAAGAGAGCTTTTTGACCTGCTGGAATATTTTATATTGGTCTAGATGATAATTACATGGATGTAAACAAAAATAAAATTTTATCATGATTCACTTTGACTTTTAGACTTCACAGCCTATGAGTTATAGCTCAAAAAAGTTAAAATAAATAAAATACATCAGAAGAACGCAATCTACCACAGTTTGATGCTTTTATTTTTTATAGTTCCTTTGTATGTGTGTGTGTATAATAAGATGACTGTGTGAGGGTCAGAGAACAAGTTGTGTGAATTAGTTCTTGCCTTCCTCCATGTGGTTCCCAGGGATTTCAATCCGATCATCAGACTTGGCCTCAAGTGCCTGTAACCGTTCAGCCATATTAACAACACATAATTTATATTTCAATCACAATATTGGCAAATGCAGATTTCTATGTCATAATTATGTTTTATTTAAGGGTTTTCCAGCTTTTGCCACCTTAGCAGACATACGGTGATGAAAGCAAACAAAAGTCCTTACAAAATG
This sequence comes from Bramus lutescens, assembly GCA_001685075.1. Classification (NCBI taxonomy): domain Eukaryota; kingdom Metazoa; phylum Chordata; class Mammalia; order Rodentia; family Cricetidae; genus Bramus; species Bramus lutescens. The sequence continues at coordinate 112,405 of LOEQ01004099.1, forward strand.
ATATTCCATTAGATGTATAGTTAGGCTTTTGTCGAGACTATTACATTTGTCTTCTTTCCGCCCAATGCAGTGGAGATCTTGCACAGGCACGGAGGTTGTCTTACATCTACCTATGCTGAGTGTGTAGTGTAGAGCAAGTTCCCTGGCAACGGTGGCTTCTACAATAATTGTACTCTTTTCTGCAAAAGAATAAAGCAGGCGATAATTACCTTCTTATCTCCTAATTTTCTGTGTTCATCCATTCCATCTTGGGGCCTGTGTGCTCTGCTTGTCACCCACAGTTGCCTGCTCTTGTGGCCATAAAAGCAGCTTTTCTTCTGCAGAAACACTGTGCCACTTAGAAATCTTGCATTTTGTAGAGACTTGTTGATCCAGGGAGAGAAGCAAGGCTCCAGGGCGCTGTTGGAACTGAAGGGATAAGCATGTCCAGTAAGCCAGTCACCAAGAAGGTTTGTCAGATGGCTTTTGGGGCTGATGCCAAGAACAACACAAGAGAAGAAACAGCTCAAAAGTAGACCCAGGAACTAAAGCTCAGCCTGGGGCCCTGGGGTCTTAAATGCCCATTCATAGCGTTCAGTCACAGACACAAAAGCAAAAGTAGGACACTGACAAGCAGGAGAGATTCTTAGGAAGCTCCAACCCACTCTAAAAGAGACGCAGTTACGTGGTGGCCATTTCTTCCCAAGCTATCAGTTGTGAATCTGTCTTAAACTGGCTGTATATGTTTATCTGATGGTCAACTAAATTATCTAATCTTACTAGATGTTTAGTTTATCATTATAATACCTTACAATTTCACAGTCTTTTTGGAGTCTACAAGATTCTTTTGTATTCCTCACAGTCCAACCACAGCAGTTCCACTAGGGCATTGCAGACGGTGCTATCATAGTCACTTAACGGGTAATGAAACAGAACTCCAAACTCACATAGGTAATAGTTGACAGACAGAACTAGGATCCCCTTTTCTGGATGCAAGTTCAACTTACTCTTTGTTAAAAACTACACTATGGATATTGATAACGATTTTAGGAGTTATGCTTTGCTGGGACTATTTACTTTTTCATTGGCATTCTTGAAACTCAGAAAGGCTCTAATACATAGAGAAATTACTTGAAATTCTGGGTATTTTGTAGGGTGTGAGAGATACTTGGGGGCAGGAGACTCTGCCTAGTTCTTTTCAAATCACAACATATACATGGCAGCTTGGGCTATGCTCTGAGAACAGACTATAGTATTTATGCTTTCTGAGCTGAACTGGGTGATTCAGAGGATTCTTTTGCCTCTTGCTTGGCAGATGAAGCAGTGTGTCATAGTTGTTAAAAACAAAGACTTCGGAGCCTGACAGCTTGGGTTATAATTATAGCTTTGCCGTGTACTGACTATATAGCCCAAGGCAAGCTCTTTACTCCTCTGTGCTTCAGTTTCATCCTTTTGAAATGGGTAATCATAGTAGCCATCACTTCATATGAAGATTAAATGATTGATATATTTATTAACTTCACACTAGTGCTTACAGTACACAGTAAATGCTGTGAAAGCTTGCCTCTTAATATTGGCAGTGTTCCTCTTGGAATATCCATAGAGGGCTGTGTCCGACAAGAGTATAAATATGAGTGTAAGAGCAGCTAGAGTGAAAACTAGGGTATTGGTCAGATACATACATCATGCAGGGTCCTACCTTTGATCCCATACATGCATCAGAACTCCTGAATAGCCCTTCTTCCAAGACTAGGTAGCTCTAAGCAAACTATAGACATGCTGGGCTTCAGCATTTCAGGGAAGGTGGCTTCCATCTTGTGACTGTTATATAATTACAGTCCCCCAAATTGCATAACATAACAGTGTTTCTGTGGACTCCAATATTAAGCATTTGCACTTTTCATGCATGCAGATTATATTGTGTTTAATTTGCTGCAGTTTGTTTTTATGAGAGAAAATATTCATGTAGTTCTTGGATAAATGGGAAGCAGATCCCTCCCATACACACACATGCTTCAGGAAGGGTGGGCATGATGACTGATGAAGAGTACTTGGAAACAGGTCCTTGAGAGTGCCAGCCTCTTTCCTGGCTTGCTCCAGGAAACCTTTCACAGTTGCTCAGCTCCCATTGATCCTCTCTGCCTCTGATCTCCAGAGCACAGACTGCCACTCAGTTTGGCACTTAATTATACACTGCCTAAGGTAAAATCTCCCTCCCCAATTATAGCCCACTCAAAGTATACCCCTGTTCTCCCAACAAAGTCCTGAGTGAGACAGTTGATATTTGAGAGGGAGAGTTGAAGTCATAAATTAACTGTTTATTGCCCATGGCCCTTTCAATTTTATCTCCATATCCAGTCTGATGCTCCGTTGAAAGGCATGTAACTGAGCTATTTTCCTTTGTTCTCCTCCCCCCTCACTCCACTCCCTCGCAACAGCATTATCGAATTTTGTTTCCCCACAAATGCTAGCTTGTGGTTTTATGTTCCTTCTGTCGCTTTGTAGTTTTAAGTTAAAGTTAAATCTTTGGTGGAAGGAATGAATTATACATAAATAAGGGGCAAGCACATATGCAAATATCCAAAATGAACTCCTAGTTAAAGTAGGCAAAATGGTCTCATAAATTGAATTCTGTGTTTGTTAAGAAAGATAAGGAAATCTGAAGGTTTTGTTTGAGCGATGGGCTAGAAGAGGCAGAATAGTTGTTAAGAACTGTGGGCTTTTGGATGCCTATGGCTTCTGAAGTGTCAAGAGTATAAATATAGAACTTGTAGAAAAGCCTAGGGAAGCAGATGAGACAAGGAGCTGTATGCCTAGAAAGGGAAAAATCTCTCTCCCTTTATTTTGTGCCTTCCCATGGTCCCCCACCTCAGTAACTGTAAATCAGATTGCTGCCCCTTCTTTCTTGGCTGCAGGCCACTTACTGGGTACAATTAGGATTCAGAGTCAAGATTTTTGTGTATGGTTTCCTGCTCACATGCTGTTAAAAGGTGCCATCTTGGATCACGCCTTTTCCATGTGTGTTCAGAATTTTACAGACTTGATTAGAACATACACCCTTTTCAGGTTTATGATATTGAACCTGTGCATTTGAAAGTAGGAATAAAATATCTTCATGGTCAGCTGTGTCCTTTTTCATGATTTTGGCCCTGGTATGAAGGTTCATTTTAAATATGGGATAGAGTGGGATCCTGAGTGCCAAGATCTTTTGAGATTTTTTATGATAGTATGCTGATTGTAAGTATGATATAAAAATTGCTTGATTCTGATAGGATTTTTAAAATTAATTATGATGCCATGATTCTGGGAATCAGTAAATTATACTACACATTTTCTCTTAAAGGAACATATGGTTATTCAGATTTGTGAAAAAATTAATTGGTTATTTAGTCTGCAAAACTACTCACAGAGATTCTTTTAGGTAGCAAACTCCTCTGAGATGCTTAATATAGGGGTCAGTTGAAAAATCTAGAGAAAGAAAAGCCTGTTCACCTCACATGCAGTACACTTAGAATCGTCTGTTAAATGAAGAATGGAGGTACATTTAAATCATGGCTTAATGTTTGGTTTGGGATCTAACAGAGAGTCCACTTGTCCAAATGAATTCACTTCTATCTTTGTCCAGGAAAGTCTTATTTTGACTTTGGGAGCTAAAGGTAATTGGATTAGGAACTTTTTTTTTTTTAAAAAGGCAACAGAGAGGTACCATTCATTCTGCCTCCTGCCATGGTGGTCTCAGACAACTAGATTCTTGTTGCAAGGGAAATTTAATGGTCAATGGTCCTTTCTAGGCACTTCTTCCCTAAGGGTGTTAGCTAAAACTGTGGTATTTAATTTTTTTGTTAGCGTTTCTATGCCAATTCCCAAAAAGAGGTCAAAATTTCTGGTAATATGTGAATCATATAGAAAATAATCTGTGGGCTTTTTAGGAAAAGGTGACCTTAATTGTTAGCCCAAGAAAACTAGTACAGTCGTAAATTCTTTCTGTAGTTACTGTTAAGAACCCTCAAACCATAGGGTCTGAAAACCATAAGACCACCGTGACTTTTATATCATGTTCTACCTTTTAAGTCAAACTTCTATGTCATAAGCAGCCAGGCATGCAGGGACACAGGAGGAAACGAGAGGGGGTCAAGACTGGTCTGTACCCAGGGTTAAGGCTTTTACTCAAGAAGGGTGACCTGCTATGCAAATCCTAGCATCCAAAGACATGTGGCACATTTCACTTAGAATGCAGTAGGGATCTTGTTTAGAGGATTTCCTTTGATGGAGTAGGCCTCAGAGTACAGAAGAAACTGAGTGAGACACAGGACAATAATATTCTTTGGTATAGCTGGGTGAATATGGATGTCTGTCTTGTTTTAGCAGGATTTCTTCTAGAAGCTAGGGGACAAAGGAATGGCTTAGTTCAAGAAACACAAACGAATGAGTAGGGCGAGATGGTCTAGTAGTTACTGTGAGCAGCTACCCAACTAAAGTCACTTGAGAGAGAAAGGATTTATTTGACCTTACAGTTGAGGGGGATGGTGAATTATGGTGGGGCGGGGAAGACAATGAGAGCCTAAAGCAACTGGTCATCTTGTGAACAGAGTCAGAAAGTGGAGAGATAAAGGCTCATCTGGCATCTTCCTTTATATTCAGTCTGGGACCCGAATTCAGGGGGTTGAACTGCCTCTCTATTGAGGGTGGCTTTTCCTTGTTTGGTTAAAACTTCATGGAAATATTTTCATGAACATGTCCTTGAGGTATGTTTTAGTGACGATTCTAAATCTCATCAAGTCGACAGTCAAGATTAATTATCACAGATGGGAACTTAAATACTCATAGCCAAGCTAATTGGGAACCCACGCAGAAGATAACGGCTAAGATTGGAGAATTATAGAAGAAACTCGGCAGTGTAGCTTCAATCTGAAATGTCCCCCAAAGTTTCATATGTTAAGCCTTTGGTTGTTAGCTAATGGGCTTTTGGGATGTGATTGACCCTGAGCCATCTGATGTGATGAATGTATTTAAAACTTTGATGGCATTATTGAGAGCGTGGGAAAATTGAAGACCCACCAATTCAACATTAATTACTTCCTAGTTGGGGAAAATAGATCACTGGGGCCAGTCTATAGAAAGACACACTTTGTGCTAAGCTACCTGCAGCCTGCCGTGAGGTGAGCAGCTATATGGTTTCATGCCCTCTTTGGCATGGTGTTCTACTTTACGCTCGACTAAAAGTTATGAATCCAGCTAATCTTGAACAAAGCTGTCTGAAACTGTGAATCAAAATAAACTCTGCCCTTATAGCTTAATTTTATCAGATATGTGTCACAGTGATGGAAAACTGATGAACACACCCAGTTCTGCAAATACTAGTATCGTTTATACATACCACACATTTTGTTTAATCTTTGTAGCATATCCACGAGAGTCTGTTGCTTTCATTTACCCACACTAAATGTGTATTGTCTTTTCTGATCATGTGTTTGTGTATTTGTGCAGATATATCCGTGTGTATGTGGCAGATGGGTAGACCTGTCCACGTGTGTACGTGTGCATGGAAAGCAGACATCTATAACAGACATCTTTCTCACTTTTCACCTTTTTAAGGCAAATTTTCTTAGTGCATCTGGATCTTACTGTATTGGCTAGAATGGCTGGCCAGGGAAACCTAGGGCTTCTTTTGTATTGCTTCCCCAGGGCTGGGATTACAAAGACACTACCACACCCAGTTCTTTATGTGGGAGCTGTTGATTTACACTCAGGTCTTCATTTTTGTGTAGCAAGTGTACCGTAATTAGGCGCAACTCTAATACTATTTTCTTGGAGTTAGCCTGACTTCACAGGGTATAGGGCTTTTTCAACCTCAAATAAGTTCCTTAGGTGACATAATTTATGGCCAGCTTATTATCAATATAGAAATTTCTGACACTCTCCTCAGATTGGATAGTTTGGTAAGTTCACAGACATCATGAAGGCACTATTATTTTGATTATGCATTGTTATATAACACAAGAAAGTTGTAGCCAGTGGAGGAAACACGCAAGCTAACACACAGGAGATAGATACAGAGATTACATATATTTTCTTCTACTCAACATGTTTATCCACTAACCTGGACTCTCCCCAAGTCTCTGTTTGCCAGAATTTTTATATAACTTATTTTCTAGCATTTATCTCTTCTCTAGAGATCTGTCAGTGGGAGTGAAAACCTCAGTTCTACAATCAAACTGAGTACTTCACATGATCAGCTAGCATCTAGAAGTTAGCTAGGGTCTCTAGCATCTTTTTTATTTTTATTTTTTTAATTAAAAATTACCACCTCCTCCCCTCCTCCCATTT
>LOEQ01004100.1:1505-19416 GCA_001685075.1 Bramus lutescens
CATGGTGATAGATATGGATCTATTTTCATTCTTCTACACGTTGATATCCAGTTAAAGAAATGCTCAACATTCTTAGTGATCAGGGAAATGCAAATCAAAACAACTCAGAGATTCTATCTTACACCTGTAAGAATGGCCAAGATAAAAAATACTAATGTCAACTTATGCTGGAGAGGTTGTGGGGTAAACGGAACACTCCTGCATTGCTGAGAGAGTTTGTGAATGGGTTTAGTGACCTTATAAATACTTAAGAAAGCATGATCTTCCATTTGAAGAATCACAGTAAACACCATCTACAAAGCAGTGCTCACCAGATATTCAACTTGTTCACACAGTGGCTTTGACTGAACCAAACAAATGACAAATAATCACAACAAATAAATTCCTATCATCTATATAATTATTTTGTCTGTATTATTTTAATAATGTTGGAGTCCCACATTGGGGCAACATCTGTTGGGGGTTTATCCTCAACGCATTTCTCACATTTCAGGGTAGGGGCATGTGGGGTAGAAAAATAGAAGAAACAGAGATTTGAAAGAAATACAGAGACATAGGATTGAACTGAATTCTCCTGTGTTTATTTTCCATATCCTTATATACCTAAATCCAAAAAGGGATGAAGAAGGCAAAGGACTGCTTTAATTTGACACAAAGAACAAATAGAGAAATTACTTGCTTCAATACTTGAAACATCAAGCTATTATATTGTACCTAAGTTAAGCATTTTGTTGTTTAGGCAGGACATTCAATGACTACACCTTAGACCAAGCATACTGTAGGCAGCCACTCCCTGGGTCAAACCTCCTCTCACATCCTTGAAGGAGAAGGATAGGCTTGGATTCTTTGACCTTTGGTCAGGGAAGAATAGGTCCACCTTTGTAGGCCATCTCAGTATCCAAAATACCAAGTAACCACACCCTAGGTCCACAGATCTTGTTTGTAGCCACACCTTAAGTCAGACTTCTTATCAATAGCCTTGAAAGAGTAAAATCAGATTAAACACTCTGACTTTCAGTCAAGGTAGAGCAGACCCACTTCTGTGGGCTTCCACATAATGGCAGTATGATATAACTAAGACAGAAATTATATAAAATTATATGAAACAAAGGCAAAAGGAGGAGTAAAAGGGAAACAGAACAGAGACTGGATGACCCAAATAGGAAGCCAACAGCAACATGTTCTTTAACACTAATCATAAATTGACAATAAGTGTTCTACATAAACATCATATTGATGTGAAAATAATATCCAACTATATGTGTCTACAAGAAAGACACAATTGAACAGAAAATAGAATGGTAAAGATGTAGTGCTGGTGAAGTGGGAGGTCACATGTTTGTTTCCTGGCCACCCAGACTCTTGAAATTACCACACAGAAACTGTATTAATTAAATCACTGCTTGGCCTATTAGCTCTAACTTCTTATTGGTTAGCTTTTATATCTTAATTTAACCTATTTCCATTATTTTATATTTTACCATGATGTTCGTTGCCTACCAGCAAGTTTCCAGAGTGTCTGTCTCTGGTGGTGCTCCATGACTTCTCTATTCTCTGCTTTCCTTCTCCCAGCATTCAGTTTAGTTTTCCTTGCCCAGCTCTGTTCTGCCTTGCTCTGCTATAGGCTCAGGACAGTTTCTTTATTATAGTATTCACGGCATACAGAGTGGAATCCCACATCATGCTGGCACTAGTAAAGACATATATAGCTGATATTTTATATAGTTGTAGTAAATTTCAGAACAAGAATAATACTAGGAAGCATCAATTCCATAAAACAATGTATCTTCTAAAAGAAAAAAGGAATAATTCATAAAAAGGATATAGAATTATTAAATATTTATTTGCTGATAATATAGTTTTAAATAATATTTTTAAAAGGTCATTGAAATACATAAGAAATAATGAAAATTCAGTTACAATAAGAGATTGTAAAGTTCTTCTCTTAAATGTGAATGCACTATGTAAGCAGGCATTGGTAATTATACAGGATATCTGAATACTATCAGCCTACTTGATCTAATTGGCATTTTTAGATCACCCATATGGACTTAAATGCATATTCATTTCTGTGGCACTCAAACATAACCCAAAATGCACCATATCTGTGCATAAAATAAATCTCAACAACTTCAAAAAATTTACAAGTTACACAAAGTATGTATTTTTCCACGGTGGCAGGAAATTAGAAATAAACATTAGAATGATCATAGGCAATCACAGTATTTTGATGTGAAATAACACACATGAAACGAAGAAGAAATTATAACTGAGCTGAAAAAAAGTGTATTGCTGAGATGTCAATCTCTATATTTTTCTAATCTACACCCCTTCCATTGTTAATCACAGTAACTTACTCCTAGAATACACAGTACTATCTTCAGTGGTTTAACCTCTAATTGCAATTTATTGAAATTAAAAATATCACTGTTGTTTTTAAATAGCTATTACAACACTTGCACTGTGGGCCTATCCAGTAAACATGGTTCTTTCTGATGTGAAAATTTTACACTGGGAGAAATGCAGGTGTCACACTGGGCACCTGAGCAAGTGGACCGAGGTCTTACCTTCTAAACTATGCGCTTTCACCCTTCTGAAACGTACCCCACTGGAACAATGCAAATATTTTAACTGAAAAATTATAGCTGATCATATGAATACCTTCACAATACTAAGTCTCAACAAAGTAATACATGAAATGTGAAAACAGAGGTAGCACAACTCATTTCCAACACCAGTTGGACAATAATGATGTTTAATGAGTATGAATTGCATACAATCATAAGAAACAATAAAATAATGATTAAAGGAATGTTCAAAGCAATCAAAAAATATACATTTAAATATTTGAATGAAATATACAAGTCAATATAAGATATGAATCAGGAATTCATAAAAGAGATAGAAATACTGGGAAAAAATCAAGTAAGCACTTTAGAAGTAAAAACTCAATAAGTCAAATAAATAACTAAGTCTAATGGTTCACCAATAGAATAGATAAGTAAAATACAGACTATCAGTAATAAAAGATAAGATATAAGAATTACAACACTGAGACGTCAACAAAGAAAATATGAATAGAACTAAAGAACTGAATTCATGCAATGCGAGGGTAAAAAAGATAAACTTCAGGCCAATAACATAAACATAAACAATATATCCAATAAAATTATGGCGGAAAGTTCTCCGTATTTAAAGAAAGAGATGGCCCAACTCAGGAGGTGTTTGGAACACTGAACAAGATCAGAAATAAAACTTTCCAATGTCATATTATAGACCAAACAGGAACTATAGAGAACAAATTTAAAAATACTAAAATCCGCAAGAGAGACAGACTAAATAACACATAGAGGCAAAGCCATCAGAAAGGCATCAGATTTCACAACACCATTCCTAAAAGCCAGGAGCACCGAAGACAGTAACTGACAGTCTAGAGTCTTATATTGAGTAAAACCATCTGTCAAAGTGAAGGAGAAGAAACAATTTTCCATGATGAACACTAAACAAAGGAATTTCTAAGTACAAAATCGACACTGTAGAAGATACTGGAAAAGACCCTTTGGATTGAAGGGAAACATAAACATGAATACAAGGCTCAGGAAAGAATAAACAACACTGAAAGAGTGGATACAGAACAGGAAGTCATCAAACACTGCAAAATCAACAAGATGACAACAGTCAATATAATCCTTCTTATAATAACTTTGAATATTAATGGAGCAAATTCCCCCATCAGTTGACTAATACTAATAAGTTGGATTTAAAAATCATGATCCTTAGCCAGGCGGTGGTGGCACACGTCTTTAATCCCAGCACTCAGGAGGCAGAGGCAGGTGGATCTCTGTGAGTTTGAGACCACCCTGGTCTACAAGAGCTAGTTCCACAGGCTCCAAAGCTACAGAGAAACCCTGTCTTGAAAAACCAAAAAAAAAATCCATTTATTGTATCTATGAAGCACACCTTACCACTATTTTATATCTGACAACTAGATTTCAAATCAAAATTAGTCAGATGAGATGAAAAGAGTCATTGCATACTGACTAAATGAACAGTTTCCAACACATATGCAGCAAACACTGGTGCATCTAATACCTCTAGATATAAAGACAAAGATTAACCACAAAACAATATTGCAAGGGATTTCAGTTTTACTACTCTCACCAATTGATAAGTCGTTCTTAAAAAATAAACAGATAAACCTCTGAACTCAATGACATCATAGATCAAAGGAATAACAGGATCTATAGAATATTTCATCCAAAGACTGCAAAATATACATTCTTCTCAGCAGCCCACAGAACTTTCTCTAAAATAGATTATATAAAAATGTAAACAGATTATATAAAATATAAAAATATAAAACAGATTATATAAAAGTAAGTCTTAACACATATAAGAAAATTTAAGTCTATTTCTTGTTTATACCTGTTCACATGGAATGTAGCTGAAATTACCATAAGGAGATATTACAGAATATACATAAACTGATGAATGATGACTAGATAATGAATGAAACTAAGAAAAATTAAAAATTCTTATAATTGAATGAAAATGAAATACAATACATCACATCTATATGGGATATAATGAAAGCAGCACTCAATAGGAAACTCATTGCTATACATGTCTACATTAGAAAATCAGAGATAATTGAAATAAATAACTCAAGGATGCACCTTAAGAACATAGAAAAAGATTGAGGCCAACCTGGTGTACAGAGCAAGTTCCAGGAGAGGCTCCAGAGCAACACAGAGAAATACTGTTTTGAAAAACAAAACACAACAAAACAAAATTAAAAAAAATAGAACATAGAAAAAGAAACACATAAAAAGACTCAAAATTGGTCAAACAAGGCAGAAATTAATGAAATAGAAATGAAAAGTAAAATAATGAAATAAAGAAATGATTCTTTTCAATGATAAAAAAACAAAGAGTGACAAAACTTCAGAAAAACAAGTTAAAAGAAAGTACAAAGATCACAGTTAACAAAATTAGTGATTAAAAAGACTACATTACAAGCCAAACATTGGTGATGCATGCTTTTATTCCCAATACTCGGGAGGCAGAGGCAGGCAGATCTCTGTGAGTTTGAGGCCAGTCTGGTCCACAAGAGCTAGTTCCAGGACAGGTTCTAAATTTACAGAGAAACCCTGTCTTAAAAAACAAACAAACAAAAAATGGAGGAGGAGGAAGGGGAGGGGGAGGGGGAGGAGGAAGAGGGGAAGAAGAAGAAGAAGAAGAAGAAGAAGAAGAAGAAGAAGAAGAAGAAGAAGAAGAAGGAAGAAAACTGCAATGCAATAGGTACCAACAGAATTTAGAAAGTCATTGGCACATATTTTAAATCTTACATTCCACTAAATTTGAAAAATCTAGAAAAAAGTGGGTGAATTTCTAGACCCAAGTGTTGTTCCCAAATTAAACTAGGAAAAGACCAACAACTTACAAAGATCTATAACAAGCAATAACATTTAAGCATCAAAAATTTTCCAACTAAAGTAAGTCCAGGCCCAGGTAGATCCACTGTTGAATTTTCCCAGACCGTCAATACGGAAGTGCCCCTAATGTGCTAGTGTCTTCTGTGAAGTGGGTAGAAAGAGAACACTGCCATGCAAAATCCACCCAGAGATATGACAAAATGATAATTTGATACTCACAATGAATACAATTGCAAAAATTCTCAAAGAAATACTTGAAAACAGAACTCAGAAACTTAACAAAACTAACACTCACAATGGACTAGACAGATTCTTTCCATAGATGCAGGGATAGTTCAAAATATACAAGTCCACAACTGTAATCCGTCGTATCAAATGGATAAGGACAAAAATCACATGGTCAACACAATAGGTTCAGAAAGGGTTTTGACAAAAGTCCAACATTTCTTTATGATAAAAGCCAGGAAGTGACTTGGAATAGAAAGAACATATTTCAGCATAATGGAAACTGTACACAATAAACCTATAGTCAACAGAGATAGTTTAAATTATAATCAGGACCAAGACACATGCTCATTCTTTCTAGTTTTTTAAACTTTTATTCAAGATTGTGTCTGAAGAGCTAGATAGAGTAATCAACAATGAAAAATTTAAAGGGATAAAAAGAAAAGGAAGAAGACAAAATATCCTAATGTGCAGACAACAGGATTCTCTTGAAATAAAGCTTCATAAAGACTCCAACAGAAAACACTGACAGCTATTAAATACTTTCTGCAAACTGATAGTACACAAAATTAACATACAAAAAAGCAATAACCTGCCTATAAACCAATTTCAAGAAAGAAATTCTGTAAAGTCTCCCTTTCACAACTACCCAAATCAAAACAAAATAAAAAATTACATTAGAAGAAACCTAATCAAGGAAGTAAAAGACATCTATAATGACAACCTTAAAACACCAGAGATCAAAATTTGAGGAAGATTCTAGCTGATGGAAGGACTGCCCATGTCGATAGATCAGAATTTATATTATGAAAATGGCTATGGTACCAAAAACAATTTACAGATTCATCACGATCTCCTTCAGCATTCCATTGCCATTCTTCATGGAAATACGTTTTAAAAATCTTAAGCTGTATATGGAAGCCCTGCCCAGAAAACAGGTCAATGCAAAAGGTTTCACAATACTAGATTTCAAGTTATATTGCAGAGCCACAGTAATAAAGGCAGCATGATAGTAACAAAAATTGATATACGGATCAGTGAAACAGAACAGATGACCCAGACATATGCCCATACGACAGCACCTAATTTTTATAAAGATGTAGAAATAGACATTAGAGAAAAGATCGTCTTTTACATCAGTGGTGCTGAGAAAACTGGATATCCATGCAGAGAAGAGTTAAATTGGGTCCCCATTTCTCACCCTGCAGAAAATCAACTCTGAAGAGATGAAAGTCCTTAGCATAAAACCTGGAACTCTAAAAATGATAGAGGAGAAAGTAGGTGAAACACTTCAAATAGAGATGGATCAGGCTTATTCTTAACATAACTGAAGTTGCTAAAGAAACAGCACCAATATGTGACAAATGGAACTTCATGGGACTGAAAGTCTTGTCCTGCTAAGATGTTACTTTGCTCCAAACTGATTCACACATTCAACACAAGTCGATCCAAAATATCAAGAGGCTTATTTTGTAGACTTTGAAAAGTTGACTCTAAAACTTATATGAAAATGAGCAGGGCCTAATGTAGACAAAACACTTTGAACATTAAGAACAAGGATAGATTTATGTTTTAAGGTATAGCAATGAAATAATTAAGATTACATATCAGCATATGAAGAGAAAATGAACCAAAAAGAAAAAAAATGATTTTGCAACTATGTAGATAAATGAGTGTTCACTAAGGAAGAAAAGGAAACAGAAAAGAAAGAACAGTCTTCTTAACAAAGGACACTCGGATGACTGACATGCACAAAGGCACATAAGCAATGAACACTTAGATACACACCTCACACCACACACGGAGGTTTCCCACCACGAATTGCAAGTACCAAACAAAAACTGCTAACAATTTAGAAGAAAATATTTGTGTGTAGGCAAAGATTTGTTTAGATATTCTTCAAGTTAATTATCCGTAAAAGAACAAAGCAATAACCTGTCTTCAAAAGTCAACCTCCATTCTGTAAGAGAAGCTGATGAATGAGCAGAGAATTGTGGGTCCCTCTGACTCAAGGGGCAGAAACAGAAGAATCAGGAGTTCCCTGCTAGTCTGAGCTACACAGTAGGACTCTGTCTCAAGAAACCACCAGACTGGGCTGGAGAGATTGATAAAACCATAAACCACAAGGAAATAGACATACATGATCTCCTCCCTCCCCACACACAACAATCAAGCCAATTTTTTTAAAGGGCAGAAGAGATGAGGATAGCTTCACCAAGATAATATGTAGATCACAAGAGAAGGAGGCCCAAAGGCATCGCTCATTATCAGATGTGATAAAAGCCACCAGGACAACCCAACTCAGCAGACTGACCTCACTAAATGCTGACAGGACACTGAAGCCCTCAGACTTCACTGGCAGGAATGTAAGACTATTCCAATCCTATTGAAAGGGCTGAAAATTTCTTACAGCATCAAAGATATACTTCCATTTCCACATAAAAATTGCAGTAGATTTTTCCAATGTGAAGCATGGTCTAATCAATAAGAATACTCTCAAGCATTATTAACATGTATATCCATGGTAACTGGACACTTGAAACAAAGGTACATTATAATTAAGCAAATGAACAAACTTTTCATGTTTGAACAAAGGAATGTTACTCAGGAGCAGATTAATGGCATAATGTAGACAATCTCCAAAACATGCTGAATAAAGGAAACCAATATAGAAAAACGTGGTTTGGTGATTTAGTTACTATGAATTCCTAATAAAGAAAATTAACCTATAGAGATTGAAAGCAACACAGCTTCTAGGTGTGGCAAGGAGTTTGCGTCACTGAAAATGGATGTAATCAGATGGAGATATGAATCATATTTGCCTGGATATAAGTTAAGCCTATTCAAGCTGAGGTTTAGGAAGTCTGGATTAGGGTTGGGGAGATGATTCAATGGATAGAGCACTTGCCTGTGCTAGCATGGGGACCAGATTTTTGGATCCTCAAAACCCACATAAAAGCTAGGCAAAAAGCTCAGTGGCTACCTGCATTCCCAGTACTCAGGGGGCAGAGGTAGGGGAACCCAGGGTAAGCTGGGTTCAGTGGGAGATTTAGAGAAGAACAGAAAAGGATATTGATGCAAATCTCCAGCTTCTGGTCTCCACATATGACTACATGTACATAAATACCTCTCCACATATAATATACATACAGCACACACACGTACACACACACACACACACAATAAGTCTAGGCTATAGTTAGCTCTTATCACAAAACATCTAAACAACCCAAGCAGCAAGAATACACACTCAATAATCTATATCATTTGATATACTTACTTAATTTTCTATATTCCTTTTCTTTTTTGAGGAGGAAAAGGGTGGAGGAAGGAAGGGAGGGAGGGAACGAGGGAAGCGAGAAGTTATTTCCTTGAAATCAGGGGAGGAGGGAAGACTAGAGTGTGTCAGTTTGCTTTCAAAACAAACATTTATATAACTGAGATTAAAATGTAACCAGCCCCTTTCAGCAATACAGATAAAGATCTAGGTTGCCTGAACTTGTTTGGCTGCTCTGTAAAATAGCTGCAGTGTGCCTGACATTGGGGCAGGATCATGCAGCAAGCAGCCCTTCTGTGTACAGGCTTCTGCAGAAGTGCCCTGGTGAAAGGTCAGGGCAGAGTCTAGAGGCTGAACACTCTAAGAGGGGACCCTGCCATCATTCCCACTTGATGGCAATGACACTCAAATGTGACTTATGCTTTAAATCTTAGTTTATTGCTCCCACCTACACTACTTGCCCTGAAACTTCAACCACAGTTTTCTCCAAATAGAAGTGTTTATCTACTTCAAAAGCAAGACTTTTACTGTTACCCTGTTCCTAATTGCAGTGTGTTTCTGGACCAGCCATTTACCTGGAATATCATTACTTTCCCTCATCTGTAAGACGGTTGGATGGTGATGGTTGGAGACAGGATTAGGGCATGATAAGCGCTGAGGAATGATGGCTGAATTAAGAAACCCGAGATTTTTTTTAAATGAAAAAGCCAACATGGAGTCTCCTCCCCGCTTCCGTCCCATAAAGATTAGGAGTCTAAAGAGATACAGCGCCACATCAAAAAGATTCATTGACTATTTTCCAGGTCAGGTTGGGTTTTGTGTCCAAGAGAGGGATTCTTGGCAGCCCACGCTGGAATGTTACTTGAACAGGATTAACAGTGGGTTTAACTAACGTCATCTTTTTCACATCTAATCGTATCCAGTGGAAAAGAAATGGCTACCCAGAGAAAGGCTTTCTGTTCTGGAGGGCCAATAGCCAGTTGAACTAGAGTCGGGATAGGTTTCTGTTTCAAAACAGCCACATTGCCAAGTGAAAGTTTCAATGACTGTCCCAAGACGCCCAAAGTTATCTGTTGCTCTAAGGAAATAAAGATAACGTCTTGGAGGTTAACAGAGTGGCCCACCAAAGCAGATTCTAAGACAGTGGGAACCCATGCCCTGCCTCAGCCTTCCAAGGGTGTTCCTTTATGAATGCCAATTGCACTGCTTTGACTTGGGCATAGCATTTCCTTACTACCATATTCCTGTAGTTCCCTAAAATCAGTGTAGATGGAACCCAGCATGAGTAATAGTTGACTTCAACATTATGGAGGGTATGGGGAAGCTTAACTGAGCCAAGAACCCCAAGCTTAAAATGGGGCTTCCACAAAACCTTCCAAGAGGTTGCCCTGGGCTACCTCCACACCCAGCAAGCTTTTGATCCCTCCCCAAAGGGCAGAGCACCAAGTCTGGGACTACCAAAGTAAAAAATGGGAGGAAACACGCAAAGATTTTATGAAAATGCATCTTTTTTTTCTTTCTAGAAATTGCCAGCACTGTTGCAACGCTTTCTTTCTAGAAATTGCCAGCACTGCTGCAACGCGGTTCAGCATTCACCACCATCTCTATTTAACAACCTCAACCAGTTCTTTGTAAAGGAAATGTCAGGAAGCAATTCTGTGAGGATGGGGGAGACTGACAAAAACTAGGCAGGCACAAGGATTGTTGGTAATGTCGATATTTATTCATTCAGTGACCTGCGGCTCCTACCAGTCAGGGATTATGTGCGTTAGTTTTCAGAATTTACCATACTCAGTGGATACGGATTTGCATTAAACAAAATGAAATCTACTTCATGACCCACATTGTTTCTCATAGCAGGTTATATAAATCTCAGCAAACAAACCAACCAAAAACCAGGCTGGAATCTAACCTTATATGTTTCCTAGAAGAAAAAAAAATATTTCTTAGATCATTCTCTCTGCAGCAATGAAAGTTTGTACCCTTGTATGTTTAGAGAAAGGTAATTCTAAGTGTCTCCAGTAAAAGATGCCAGTTAAACTTACATCCGAGTCTTCCAAAGATGGAACATACCTTCAAGATGCTGAAGGACAGAAGAGAAGGCTCGCATCTGTGAGAGAAATCTTACATTAAGTTCTTTCCATTGCGGCACCAGAGCAGGACATACAGAATCTACTTCAACTTGTCAAAGAAAAAAACCCAAATCTTTCATTCTACTGGAATGAAAACTTTATTAAGAGGGCAGGGAAAGAAACTTATAAAAATGTATTTTAAAAGTCATTTTTAAAATTCTGTCAAATAGTAGTCACATTAATAAAAAGCCAGGCTCCTGAGCATTAGTACTTAGAGTGGATATTGTTTTGAATTTCTTGTGTAAAATTTGTTTGGAATACAATAAATTGCATTTTTAAAATTGTCTCCAAAGTTGTCCCATTTTAAAATTGAGTTTTTATAAAAGAGGTGTTTCTTAAGAATTAGCTGATTTAATGATTTATGTTATTTCCCCCCAACACTATAAGCCCGTGATTCCATCCTTATTCCCCCCCTCCATAAAGCTAAAGCAAAACAAACAAACAAAAAGCCAAAGTTTCACAGAAACAGAAACAATGTATTCAGGGGCATGGGCCCTGCAGGGGTCAGGGGCTCAGTGTGGAGGGTACTGTGGCAAAGCAGAGGTAGCATGGCCTCTCCTCCCCTCTAGCGGCTGGACATCAGAAATACAACTTCCTTAGCAGATTGGTTTTATTCTCTCTTCTGGGTTTACGTTAAAGAATTTCAAGGAAATTTAATTAAAGACAATTCTATGGAGTACCAAGGGTGGCTAAGATCTGGTCCTTCAGTCATTGATATTATTGAATAGAACATGTCAAATAGCATCAGCACTACACTGATATTGCTGGGATCTCACTCCCTACTCGACACACCCAAAATACCCATCATATTTTGCCTACTTGCTTGCATTTCTTCCGTTTTTCCACTCTGTAAGGTGGAGATTCAGGAGGAAGCAGGTCTAGCGGGGTCACTGTTGCACTGCATGGCCCAAATAGTGCTGGCTGAGGCTGACCTTCCCCAGTGGGCTGCATATCTTAATGGGGATGCAAGACTTTCTCATCTATCATTTTCATTTACTCTAGATAATTCTGACTACAGTTTTTAACTTTTCTCTTTTAAACTACTTTATAAATTTATATAAACACATTAATGGTGTTCAGTACTAATCTTAAGCTCACCCACTGTTTGCTCTCATACACACTTCAACTGACTATGGTGCACACTTGCTTTGCAAGTTGACCAAACCTTATATGAGTACACCCTGATACTGCAAACACTATTACACAAATAGAGACACTGAATCAAATTTGTGTTAGTGCATCAATAGGAAACACAACAGTAATCAAAACACCTCTTTGATGTAGTCTTTGTTCTAAGTGTCCCAATTATAGCTGGTGGCAGCATATGGACACTTGACTGACATCACTATGGGTGCAGTCACTAGAGCAACTTTGAGTCACTGCATGATTAAGAATCACTGCAAAAGTTGCTCACCTGCAGGAGCCTCCTTAGTGAAGGTAGTAGAAGAGGAACTTTCTCAGGTGGCCTCCTGGTGGGACCATACATGCTGATGGCTGGAAGCTGGGATGGTCTTATGTCTGGAGTGTACCAAGAACAGCTAAGCAACTGTTGACAGCTCTCATTTGCTGTCCATTTGTTCCCTTCGCACCAGCTTCAATTTAGACGCTTAACCCTTGGCTAATTTCCTCCACATGGAACATGGTGAGATTATATTAAATTATTTAATCCTTTAAAGAAACATACTTTTAAACACGTCAGTTAAATTAAAAATCACTTGCCAGAAAATATGGTTTTCAATGGCAAGTTTTATAATAGATTGTTGATTATTTTAAAGATGACTCATGTATAACATTAGGGAACTAGATTAATTTTTTTTTGAGACTGTGCTTTGTTGTGTAGCCCAGGCTCCCCTCAAATTCTTGATCCTTCTGACTCAGCCTCTTCAGCATTGGAATTTCAGGCACCTGCCACCATGTTCACCAAACTGCTTAATCTTATTGGCAGCAAAGAACATTCAGGATTGACAATTACTTAGTATGGAAAAGTAGTATATTTACCTTATAGTACATGTTTGGCTGAAATTGGACAATAAAGATGGTAGAAGATTGGACTCTCAAAAAGACATACACATTGAATGCACAAAGAGAGAACAGCCAGTTAGACACAGGGACCATCAAAGGACTGGTTTGTACCCTCGCTCCACATTTTCAACATCAATTGGATTACATAAGATAACTTAGGGAGTAGCCAAGCACTGACCTATCATTTTCTTCTCTGGTCCCAGACATCCTCAGTGCCCATACCACACTGAAGTTTTCCTTCATGCTGCTCAACAATCAGTTAGTATAATAATCCCTCAACAATAAGCCCTGTCTTGTGATAGACTCTATCCAGATTCTACAGGACAAAGTGCCCCACTCTTTAAGAGAGGGGAAGAAAGCGGGGAAGCACATGTTATGGCCTGCTGTGTGGTTTAACGGCTCTGATTTATACAAATAGAAAGAGACCCAGTTCCTTCTTGCAGACGCTGAGGAGGGAGAGAGACCATATGGCTGAATATCAGATGAAAGTGTGCAGCCATAGAGGTGGATTTCCCCAAATGTGGTGCTCAGAACTTTTAATCCCTTCAGATATTTTTATCACAGAGTTCTCAAAAATGATATTATTCACTCAATGAAGAGTTATTATGATATATTGCTGTGCTTGATTCTTTGATGTTTCCCAAAGCACACATCTTAATCAATGTTCAGGCATTTTATTTTTGGACCACATACAATTCTATTTTTATCAAGTAAAACCATATAAACATGTGTGACCATTATATTCTCGGTATTATCCACGTGACACACGTCTGTGCATATTATCTCATTAAGCAGGGGACATATGACAAGCAAAGGCTTGCAGGCAGAGGGATGGAAAGAGTGACTAACCGTAGCGTATGAGGAGGTCACCCTAGAGAAAGGCAGCCTATGCCAACTGGGTTTGGAAAACTAGTAAAGAAAAACAGAACAAATAGAAAATAGAGAAAAAAAGAGCCACCCTCAGAAAAATAGGGGATTAAACATAAAACTCAAAGCTAAGTGATAGGTACCCCAATACTAAGAGAACAGCATTCGTCTCTCATGCAATCAACAGCCTAAGGCAAACTGTAACAAGAAGCATCATGTCTCAACAACTGATCCCCAAACACGTGTTCTCAGAGACACATGTAGACCAAAGGAAAACAAAGCCACATGGTGGGAAAGGAAATCAGGGTTGTAAGGAGGCACCACACGTCAGTCTCAAACATCGAATGCCCAAGGCTTTTCCTCTATATCTGCACATGCTCTGTTTACGCTCCTCCTCTAAGCCTGGCTTCCCTCACACACGTCCATCACACCCCCAATTCTAGCTTCTCTAGGAAACTATTTCATGAGAATACACAATAGCGGTGGTTGCTATTCAATCAACCATAAAAATTTAATCCATTTTTCTGAACTTTTGCAGTGAGAGTCAATCTTGTAAAGACCCAGAAGATTTGAGTGAAAGAGCAAAAGGGTCCTTTCACTCCGGAAAGAAGGGTGCCCCACTGCTGGCACCAGGGCACAGGCAGAGGGGGTCAGTGAAAGCTAGGTTTCCAGGCTATATACGGGGACAGCAATAGGAAGCAGAGACTGCACAGCTGAACCCCTTCCAAAGCAAGGGCAGATACTGGCAATAAATACGTGCCATACTCAAAAAGAGGGGTACTTTAGACATGCGAGCGAGAGAATATGTTTTTTACTGGAGTCACTGTACTGAAGGACAGACTATCAACAGAGAAACATACACATGTTCTTAGCATGATACATATGACACTGGAATCTTCACTAGAGATGTCTTCTCTAGACTTGGTAAGCAGTGGGGAGTTATGGGGAAAGGTCATAGGACAAAGAAAAGTGGTTTACAGTAGAACACTGGGGAAACTTAGGCCTGTTTGCCCGATTTCCCGTGGTGTTCATTTCTTTGAGCGGACTAATAATTTCCACTCAAACTCAAGGGAGAAAAATTAATTCCTCTTCAACTCAGTCTATACTCACAACTGTTAACTATATCAGTGGCAAGCTAAGTTCTAATTTCTGGCTTCAACTACCACGTGCCATATACCAGTTAATTTTCTGTTACTATAATGAAATCCCTGAGTACGCTGTAAAGAAACATTTATCTAAACCACAGTCTTGTAAGTCAAAGAGCATGACATCATCTCAGCTGTGCATCTGGTCAACATGCTGAAGAATACCGAAGACCACAGAGCAAGCATCACCACAGTGGCAAGGGAAATGCATGTGCATATAAGAGAGGGGAGAGAAATACACACACACACACACACACACACACACACACACACCACATGAGAGAAGGGGTCAGACTAACTCCTTTATATCAATCCATCATGAGAACCAAAGAGAGTCCCATGAAAGCTTATTCGAATCCTTCTGAAGGCAGAGTTCACAGTGCCTTATTTATTTTCCTCTGTATTTTACCTACTAAGGGGTCCACCATCTCATAACATTGCTACACTAGGGACCAGGCTTCCAACATATGAGCCCCTGTGGGTCTTATTCAGACCACATCCAAAACAGAGCACCCTACCATCCCCAATTAATCTCAAATGAAAAATTGGAACTTATAGCCCTTAGGAGTTTAAGTCGTACTTTGCATGATGACTTAAGTATTTTCACAAAGGAAAACCTCCACAGTCCTGGTTGCCAGACTCAGAGAATATCTCACCTGAACTGAAATGGTAGCCCACTCCCAGCAGGTATTTTTAAGGTTTCTATCGTTGCTGATAGTGGCGGTTTGTTTGAGGTCCATTTTTCTGTTTCCCATGTTGGTCTAAACTGCTGGGCCCTAGTAGTTCTCACTTCCAGCTTGCCAAGTTCCTGAGGATGCAGGTGTGTGCCACGTGCCCAGGCACGAGTTAAGAATTTTTTCCCATATGAATAAACCCATTTAATTCATTCACTCTAGAACACTCTGTTCATCTGTGGAGTTTGTAAGTGACTGCTCTGAGAGACGGTGGCTTATACACAAATAATGAGGTAGAGAATGGAGTGGCGTAATAGCGTAAGTCAATTGCAAATGAGTATAGTGACTTTATCACTCATGGACAACTTCAGACAAGGCCCACTCTCCAGTACCTACAGTGCGGGATTCCTTTCTTTCCTTTTTCCCTTTCCCACCTAAACTTCTCTGCTCCTTCCATTCTTTCTTTCTTCTTGACCATCATGTTCTGAAATCCATGAGAGAGCAAAAGTACTCTTCAATAGGAACCCACATTTTCTAACAATTTTTTCCCAGATTGAAATTTTGCTTATTTCTTTGATAGCTAGTAAAAGATCCTTTGATTTGGAGACAGAGACAGACAGACAGACAGACAGACAGACAGACAGACAGACAGACAGACAGACAGACAGACAGACAGACAGACAGACAGAATATACACACACACCGGGGGGAGGAGGGAGAGAGGAGAGAGATTTTTACTTGAAGACGTAACTATGAAGCATGCCTGTGCTCTATACTGAACTCACTCAGCCCTGCTTACCCCAGCCTCCCGAGCCATGGTTTTCTTATGCAGTTTTTTCTTTTGGGGACAGAACCTCATTATGTAGCTCAAGTTCGTCTTGAAGTTATGATCCTCCTGCTTCAGAAGGAGCTTTCATTATATGCTGAATCTACCTAACAAAGATGGCCACAGTTAAAATTGGTTTGAGTTGATGATGAAGAGTGTTTTGTTACAGGCAAAGAGCAACTGCAAGCCTGGGGGACAGAAGTGGCCACTCCTGTGTGAGGTGAAGGAAGAGAACAGAGTAGCCTGTGATGCGAGGAAAAGTCCTGTGGGATGTCCCCTGAGGGGCGCATAGTTTCACACCTCTTTTCTGACTGTGGCAGCCTAAGGATGTAATAAGTCTATGAAAGGTTTAACGGTTATGATGTGATAAAACAAATATAACCCATATTCTTTTCCTTGCCCGTCTGTATTTCTTTGAATACAAATTATGAGTAAACTACTGATTATGCCTTGGTGAAAAGCCTTAGACTTCATCTCCACGAGATAAAGTGTTTATAGAGGTAAGATTTATGAGCCCAAAGGAAAGCAAAAGTGAAAAATGCATAAACAATGACAGGCAGGAAAATACCAGCTTCGATCCTTTGGAAACTGCACTTTGTGACATTAGATATTCTGAAGAAAAGCCAGGTTTCACCTAAATCCTTAAGAAGTTTTCCCATGGAAAATCTTTCCTTAGATTATAGAAGCCAGAGCATAAATATAAGAGGCCCCCTTATTCTTTACTCCTGAGCTTTACAAACAGAAAGTACACAGGACTGCTCTGATGTTTAACACACAGTTAACTTCTCTACAGAATTACAGGACCCAGCCTTAGGAAGTCAAAGTAAATTACAGAGTTCTCGTTAGGGGAAACAGACACATTCTCCAAATGATGAAGACTGCACTCTGCATGCCTGTGCATACTGAATTCTCTAAGGTCTTTGGGAGAAGAGTGAGCCTCACCCATCTTCTCAGGGCACAGGCCCTTGAAATAAACTTGGCTTTCTTTATTCTAACCAACTTTGGTCTCCATTGTGTTGACTTTAGAGCAGTCAGGAATAACACGTTACTACAGAAGATGGAAGGTGGAAGGGAAGAAAAAGTGCTTTGTTTATGCAATCATTTGACGCCCATAGTCATCGGTTTCTTCATTTGCTGAGAAGGGGTTTCAGGCATCAGCTGTAGGTGACTGTGGGGCAATTTAGAGGATGATCTGTATCCTTCAGCTTCTGCAGTTAAACGGTGAGATGGACCTGTGGCCTGTAGTAATAAGGGGAGCGGGCCCTGCTTTTCGTCCTGCCCGGCTCCCACACAGCTAGCTTATACCCC
>LOEQ01004100.1:19523-30593 GCA_001685075.1 Bramus lutescens
TATTAACCAATGAAAGTAACACATAGACAGATGACCCTCCTACATCAGTGACCCTGTCTTGCTGGCCTCCCATCCTCAGCTCAGCCACAGTCAATGGTCTGTTCGTACCTAGCATCTTAACTAACAATACCCCACTTCCCAAAGGGGAGGTGGTGGGAGTCGTTCTCCCCATAGAGCAAGAATACAGACAATCCCAGAGACAGAGACATGCTGGGATTACAGGAAACCTACTGCAAGGAACGAGGAATGACATAGGCATATCCTGCCTAGGTACAAGTGTCATGTGGTTGCCGAAGAAGGAAATGGAGGAAAAATAGTATCAGTGCTGTCTTTATAGTCACTAGTCTGCCATCTGTTTCTGGAAAATGTTCATGCAGGATACTGGGGAAAAAATGTTCCTTAACTCAGGTACAAAATTCAGTAGCTGTTTAAACTTTATTTTGATTATACCTCTCCCCCCCAAATCTAAACTAGAAAAGTGTACATAATGATAGGCCAATGTGGTTGATAGTTTAATCTAAAAGTGTCATCTGGATTATCTAGATGTGGACCTTAATTTGCTTCTCCCATACCACTTGCCATGAGCTTCTGAAAGCTTTTGCATTTATAAACCGAAGGGTAGAGGACCATGGTGGCCACCAGTCGGCCTTTGGACCATTCTCCTAACTGCATCACATGTGGCTGGGCCAAGGAAGCATGTGTACAATATGGGATCTCCCTAATATGTGGTGTGAGATGAGCTCAAATGGTTGATCACAGGGAATATTACCTTAGTCTCCATCCATTTTCTTTCATTTAAAAAAAATCACTAGACAGAGCAATCTGGTTGTTTTCCTAACTGGGAGCCTCTTCTACTCCTAGGAATTATTTCTGATTTTTCCTTAATCAGTCTATTTGCAGCTCTCACTTCCTGCCTGTGCTTTTTATTCTACATGGGTGTGAGAAAAGAACCTCAAAAGCTAAGCGTGGCTGATGGTTTAGTACTCAATCATCCCAAGGGGAATTCTCCAGGAGCTGAGAAAATCTCTGTAGCTCCAAACAAACAAACCCAGCCACTGCAGGACCAATGGACAGTAAAAGTGTGATTATCATTTATATTGACCATGGTGTAGATCAAGGAGTAAATAACACCTGGATGGTAATTTCTATAAAGATTCTGCCAGTAGATGTTGTACTTTGTTTGGAAAAGTGGTCTTAAGTAAGGTATGCATCACACACTTCTTGGTTTTATAATCAAGACCGTCTTGGAATCAGCTTTAATTCAAAACAGTTGCTATTCTGAAAGGCAGGAATCATGCTGCCTGTATCTGCTTAGACACTGTGTGTTCACATGGAAACCAGCTGCTGGTCCCTGCTTCTGGAGTCTCTGCAAAAAATAATCAGCAGTTGCTTTCTGAAACTTATATGCTGGAGACAATGCACATTTTCCCGTTTCTTCGCTGTGTGAAAGATACCCATGACATACCACCATTGTCTCAGTTTCTTCATAAATTAAAAAATTTTAAAAATGAATAGAAGAGACAGCAGATGAAAACTATTATTGGTCTAGTTTGCATTATTCTTGGATTCTTTTTCTTTTTTTTTTCTATTTCCAATTCTGTCCCCAAATGATTTTATCATATATTTATAATCTTTAATTCACATTTGTTGTTCAGCAAGTATTTATAAAGTTAGTAATTATATCTAAGATTTTATACGTTCTGCCTTTCATCCAAAGTGATAATTAGAAAATGGGCTCACCCACTGATTGTGGAAGACTTTCGTAGCCTTGAACAGAAATCCCACAGTAGATTTAAACCAGATGCTCTTGCCTTCCTCTAAACTACCTTCCTCCTCTTCCTCTGTCCCATCTCATCCATTCCTCACTTCCTGCCACTAGTTCCACTTGAGTAAAATTCTTGCATTAATATTGTTTCTAACATAGTAAACTGAGTTCATGGTATAGATTAAAACAGTAAAGCATGTTATAAAGCACCCATATTTATAACAGAGGATTCTTAAAGATGATGGACAGACCATGCTACAAGAAGATGAGAGCTTTTTCTTTAATTGATCAATTGTGACTATTTAAAATTATATACTCTGATGAAATATTTTGTGATACTAAATATAATCTTAAAGGCCAGACAATGGCAAAAGGGAATGAGAGATGACATAACTTGGCCAGCTAAAGCCTACCTGTGTGTGTACAAGGCATGAGACAATAATATTCCCAGATGCAGGTCAAAACTTCAACAGAATCCAGATAAGAGACTAGTAGTCCTTGGGCCCTATCACCCTGCATAATCAACTCTCTAGGCTATTATAATCCCAATGAATTTGGAAGCAACAAGGACCTTTCCTTATAGACTATTCTTTTGCCCCTAAACGTTTTCTGATTCACTGATCTCACATCCCTGATCTATAGGCATTTATAGATTAAACGCAAACAATGTTTTTCTTCCATGAATTTCGATACAAAAATATGCTTATCTCTCATGCTGGTCAGATGTGTTTCCAATGCGTAGCTACAGAACTTGTTCTGGGCCTGTTCCTTTCCTGGATGAAACCTGGAAAGGGCTCAACAAACCCATTCACATAAAAGAAGCTTGATCTCCAGAGTTCTGGCTTAACTAGTATAAAAACTATTCCATTTCATACTTCTAAAGAATTATGTGTATGTTATTCTTTAATTAGTGTACCAGTAGCAAGATTTTATTTCTAGAGTATATCTCAGGAAAATGACAAATGTTATATGCAGAGAGTGCCTTGTCAATGTAATAACTTTTAATCAAACTGCTAAAAACACACAGAGGAAATACTACATACGTATCAACAATGACCAGTACATACCCACACTGATTTAATGGACCACAGAAACAAACCCAATGATACAGTTTTAGATTGATTTCAAAGCTCACCTTCATTGGGGGCTGGAGAATTGGCTCCATGGTTAAAAGCACTTGCTGCTCTTCCAGAGGATGAGTTCACTTCCCAGCATCCAGGTCAGGCAGTTCACAACTGTCTGTACCTATAGTTCTAGGGACTCCCACACCTGGCCTCCTTAGGCTCCCGTATACATGCTGACATGTTCACCTCCACAAAATTAAAACTAATATATCGTTTTAAAACTGTATTTGTTACATAGTTAGAGTTATAAAATCTCATGGGGGTATATTATTCCACAAAGAAATCTATTTAGAGAAGGAAAGCATGACTTGTGACACTAATCTCTTTTTCCTCCATTAATGTTTAGAACATGTTGATATTCTAAAATCTCATCAAATTCTTTAGCAACTGAAAATTTTCAAGTTGATTCAGAACCCTTATGTTGAATGTTGTAGAACATCTAGTCCCCTTTTACCTTGAATGTTGGAAATAAGTTTCCTAGGTTGTTGTAGGAGGCTGCTTATTTGTTCCTAGCTGCTCAGCCCCAAAATAATCATACATATACCATATTATTTGCAATACTGTTTGGCTAATAGCTTAAGCGTATTTCTGGCTAACTCTTATATCTTAAACTAGCCCATCTCCATTAATCTGTGTATCACCACGTGGCTATGGCTTACCCGATAAAGTTCCAGCTCATCTGTTCCCTGTGGCGGATACATGGTGTCTCACTGACTCTGCCTTCTTTCTCCCAGCATTTAGTTTAGTTTTCCCCACCTAGCTCTGTTTTACCCTGCTCTGCTCTAGGCTCAAAGCAGTTTCTTTATTAACCAGTGGTATTCACAGCGTACAGAGTGGACTCCCACATAACCAGGTAGCAAAATCATGGTAAGTATATCATACCTCCCCAAAATATGGTCAGAAAGGGCAACATTCCAGAGAATTTCACACTTCAGAAATTTGTTACAGTCCTGATATGTAAGCACACGGATCCACACAGGGGCACACCTGTCTGCAGGCAACTGCTCCACATGTGTGGCCATGTGCACATCTTTAGGACTGAAAATCTTTAAGGTTTCAATGCCATTCTGTCTTTCCCTGCCTTCAAGTATTTGAAATACATGGTTTCCTTTACAAATATTTAGAAAACACCCAACCGCCAAGTGAGGGGCAAGGCTGACTTGCAAATCTACCCCATCTGACACCAGAGTGAGAAAGGTAGCTTGTGCACTGTTTGTCTGCTTCCAGCTGGAAGGCAGAGGATGTGCCTCTTGCTCACCTGCCGGGCATGTCAGGGCTCTAGTCATTAGTCATAGATACAAATATTTCACTTTACCTTTCTCCACTTTATTATTGATCTACGGCATAAACCATCCACCCCAAATAACAGCAACAATAACAACAAAAACAACCAAAAGGTTACCAGGTGGTGGTGGCTCACCCCTTTAATCCCAGCACACAGTAGGCAGAGGCAGGCATGTCTCTGAGGNGGAAGGAGAGATAGGGAAGGAGGGAGGGAGGGAGGAGAGGGGAAGGGAGAGAGTGAGTTTGGGGACATACAGTGCTACACACATACACACAAACACACACACACACAAAGGCCTCAGTGCCATTTGAAAAGGTACTGAAAACAGAAGAAAGTAAACATCTGGCAGATAGTTGGATCTCACATAATATCTTCTAGGTTATTGAGTTCAGCAATCTGATTTCCTGTTTCCCTACTTTTTCAATGACTGTATCTTTAAAAGGCATGGCAATGGATCTATTTCTTCTAATTAATATGACATAGAAGAATAGGGAAATATAAAATAAATGACAGAAATCACACAATTTCCTGGTTAGTTTGAAAGCTAAGTATCTGGCCTATTATGTGTAAGTACTGACACTTCAATTATGAATAAAAACTCTTGCTGGGTTTAAGAAACTCCCATCCAAAGCAAGTCTTTCTTGTAATACTAAGGCACATTCATGTAACCAAGGGAGAAGGCTGCACTTTCCAGTCTGGGATTCTTTGTACTCAGCTTCCCCTTCTAAGCAGTAATTATGAAGAGATGAAATGGAAATGAGGCAGGCGCTTTGTAAGTTTATTGTGAAGTCTGGACTATAATGAATAACAGTGGTAGCCCACTGCCTCTGATGTCTCCTGCAACCCCACTCTGCATACTATAGCTCTTAATGCACATGGATGCTTTAATAGTAACATGTGCAGACATTTATTCTCATTTGATAAAACACACAAAGTGAGAATGCGGTCCACGGTCCCGTTTCACAGACAGGCACAGAGGGCCCAGATACTTGTCTTGTAGTAAGGAGCTAAGCTAAGGCTCAGAGAGCCAAAGCCCCGACTCTTCATTCTTCACTTCTGAATAGTCTCCAGTTCCTTTAGCATAAGGCCTTTAGCAGTTTTCTGAAGCATAAGGCACTATGCTCCACAATAAACACAAACCCAAGAAGACAAGAGGTGCGGGAGGACACAGATGACACCATCACAGAAAATGCTGTGATGAACAAACAGGAAAACTTAAGAAAAAAAACCCTACTGACCAGAAAGCACGAAGTGCCTGCAAACCTGCAAGCGTGTGGGTGATGTGGTGGCTGTTATCCAAAAGATAGTATTTTTTTTAATGTGTAATTTAGTAAAATTAAGACTAATAAATGTCCCTTGAGTCTCTAAAGAAATGACTTGTTCTTAAAAACAAAGACAAACAACAACAACAACAAAACCCTAATCCTTTCCTATCAACACCAGACACAGCCTTCCTTATCTTGGTGAAAATCCCATAGGAGCATTGTTTACTGATTAGTTAGCTGATGCTGTGACAAAAGCACTTGACCTACAAGGAAGGAAACTGCTTTGGCTCCGGGTCTCCAGGTCTTAGCCTGTGTCTACATTGCCCACTGTTTCTGGGACTGTACTGAGGCTGAATAACATGGTGGATGCCTCCAAGAGAGGAAGGGACCAGGTCTCAGCACATGTTTCAAGGACATTTAATGTTTTCTTCAGTCTTTAACTTTCATTTTTGTTCTGTATCTTTTAAGAAAGCACTAACTACTCTAATTGGTGATTGTTTATTCTTAGCATGATGAAAATATTTTATATTCTGATATCTCATTCAATCTTCCAAATTAAAGTGAACCTGTAGTCAAAGGTGAGTATCTGTCCTGCCCCATTCTGCAGTTGCTTCTCAAATTACTGCACAGGAGGCTTATATTATTTATAAATGCTTTGCTGGTAGCTTAGGCTTATTACTAACCAACTCTTACTCTTATATTAACTCATAATTCTTATTTATGTCTAGCCACGTGGCTTGGTACCTTTTCTCAGTGCAGCATTCTCATCTTGCTTCCTCTGCAGCTGGTTGGCACTCCTGACTCTGCCCTTCTTCCCAGAATTCTCCCAGTCTGCTCATCCCGCCTGTACTTCCTGCCCAGCTACAGGCCAATCAGTATTTTACTAAACCAGTTTGAGTGACAAATCTTGGCAGTGCACAAAAGCATTATCCCACAGCATAAACTTGTACATTTTATCTAATGGAATAAAGTACATCTAAGTAAAGGACATTTAGGGGAATGGAAGTGTTAATGTGTAATACTGCCAGACAGACTCAGGCAAGAATTGCAATTTCTAAGAAAGAAGAAAAAATATATTTCCCAATTGTAAGTGTATTTCTGAACACACATGGTAAGAAGAAAGGATCACAGAATATTCAATAACACAACAAACAGCTGAATGAACTTAATGAGGGTAGGAATATATACTTGAGTCATGTCCAAGGATACGCAAACACACAGCTGAATGAAATGAGGAAGACAATTCAGAACTGAAAAACTGAATTTAGCAAAAGTGAGAAATATTAAAGAGAACTGAAATTGAAATGAAGATGGAATTGAAAAACTCAATAACTCAGAAAACTCAGGGGAAATCCTTACAAATAGAATATGTCAAGTAGAAGAGAGAGTATTGGAAGGTACTCGAAGATAAAGTAGAGGAAATTGGCCACACAAGAAAGGAATACAAGAAACTTACACACACACACACACACACACACACATACACGTTTGCACATGCACAAACACATACATGCATATGGAACATGAAAGGAACTTTGGGGCACCATGAAAAGACAAAATTGTAGGTGTGAATGGAGAATGCCAAGGCAACGGCATGAACCAGCTTTCCCACAGGATTACAGACACCATCTCCTAAAGAAATAACACTCAGCGCTAAAACAAAAGGAAAGCTGCTCCACCCAGGCGCCTAAGGCAGTCTTCTCAGCACCATACTTTCAAATACAAATATTTTCAGTGGAACAATTCTGAGATTATTATCACCCATTTTCCTCTCTGATAGAATTTCATTTAGGGCATTCGGTTAAAGTTTCAGCACTCGACTTACAATCAAATTTGCCTTCAGTTTACAATGAAATGGAGAATTTGGAATACTTGTATCTTGAGGCAAGAGAAGCTGAAATGTAAAGAACAGAGAAATCACTTTAAGAATACTTATTTTCCCTGGGTTTCGTACTCTTTTATACAGACACTTTCTTGGCACCAACAGCTTTATTTTTTATCTCTTGAAGTAATGGAGGCCAATCTAGCCTTACAAACAGCTCCCTTTGAAAGGGCAAAGTTTAACATTAATTCCTAGTAGACAAAGTCCAGGGACATCTTTGCACAAATCAAATGCATTCCAGATCTGTCATGAACTGGAAACAACACAGCAGGGCTGCGGGAAGCGAGCGATGAGAGTTCTGACATTCCCACACTGAAAGCACAAAGCCCAATCCTCCCATCTCTCTGCAGGCAACCTTTCAACTCCCAGCTTCTCTCAGAGATCTGAAGAGGGGTGCTGGCATTCAGACAACAAACTACCTGAGCAAATATAAATGGGCTGCCTGCCATCTACCTCAGTCAAGGAAAGAGCTCCCTTCCTTTCCTCATGTCTGTCAACATCTGCTTTCTCAGGATTCTTAAGGTGAAAAAAGGAAAAGAAAAGAGAAAAAGAAAAGAAAAAGACCTCTTTTTGTCTTCTCCTTCATGATTCAGTCTTCTGGTATAGGAATTCCATGGACTTATTATGTTCCTTACTACTCCCGATGCTACAAATGGGTCAGTGTGAAGTTAACACATCATTACTGCTATAATTATCCCTTGGCATTAATGAGGAACAGCATCAGACATCTGTGGTTGTCTCTGAGTTTAACTGAACAATAACAGTGAATTTATAGGCAATCTATTGTCTTGTATCGTATACAACACTAATACTATAAGATTAATTTTAAACTGCTTGCCTAAGGATGTCCTTCTGACATCACAAAAAACCATACATTTATAGAAAAGAATAATGTAAGAAGCATGTGTCTTTGCCTTTTTAGACTTGGTAGAATCTGTTTTTTTTTTCCTTTCCAACTTCATCTCCTATACCTCTTCCTCATGTTTGTTAATAACACCTCAGAATCTCTTGTTAGACAAATATAGTCATAGTAGCTCAAGATATAAAAATACATTATTAATTATCTAGGGATTCCTTTATAAAGTACTGCCAACTGGTGGCTTAAAACAATGTCAAGTTTATTTTCCCACAATCCAGGAGATCAGGAACTTGAAATCAAGATGTCCCCTTAAAGGGCTTCATAGGAATGGATCCTTCGAGGAATGGATCCTTGTGTCTATGGTGATTGTTCCACGCGTGCCTGGGCTGATGTCCTTGGTTTCATCTTCAAAAGGCCATCTTCTCCTACACGGCTGAGTTGTCACAATCACAGGACAGGACCCATCCTAATACAGTCTGGCTTTAACCACAATGGCGAAAAGATTGTATTCCGAGTCTCAGGTGGGTATGGACTATTAGGAAAACATAAGACACGCACCTAGCTGTTTGTTTTCTGGGGGCAGGGGTTGGGAGGGTAATACTTCAACATATTATCTCAATCATCAATTTGATTGCTTGACTTTTTCCCAGGGCTGATAATAGTGTCCCCTATTTAATTCTGTTTGACTTCAAACCTGCAGAAGTTCACCATCCATAGCATACCAGGCAAGGATTCAGTCATATCTTCATGACAGAGAGTCACTAAAAGATGACCAAAAGCCTATAGCTTATCAGAACAAAAAGATGGATATGGCTAGGCAACCACCTCAGCTGACAAGGGGTGCCTGAAGATTTGCTGCAATCTTCACTTTGGTTCACTGATTTTGAGTTTTGAATGGACAACTCATAGGAAAGTTATATAAAATTTTTTTTTATATTTGAAAAATTAACTCATAGCTTTTCAATGAAATGAACTCATTTTACAGAGAACCAGTAAGAGAGACTGCATTCTCACTAGCTAATTTGAGACAGAATCCACAGACAGCTTTCTTGCTCTGTTCTTATCCAGTCTTGCCTTGTTCAGGAAGATAAATTCCATTTGAAGCATTTTAGTCGTTTAAAAACCAGATAATAATACAATATTACTGCATTTGTAGCATCCCTGAAAAACGAGAGCAGAACACTTCTCTTCCTATGTCATCCTCCTTGGCTCATGAGCAGCCTTTGACTCTCTGGTGTTAGAAAATGCTGTGAGGTAAAAACTCTAGTGTTTGCACAAGGATGGTGTCTAGAGTTCTTTATATTGCATGTATGGTGAGACTCAACAACTTAAAACAGTAAATTCTGAATAATAAAAACTTTCCCCCAATATGAAGAACAGAAAAAGCATCAACTGTTTTGTTGTGCACCACAGAAAACTTATTTATTCACTTCACATTTACACAAGAATGCTTATAATAAAATATCTGTACACGACTCCTGCTACAAATATAGATAATATTCAAAGTGACTTTATAGATTCTAATGTAGGAGTTTCACGCTCTAAAATGGGACTGAACACATAATTCTTCACCAGTTGTCTCAGTAAACAGCTCCATCTGCTTCCTTAAACTATTGTATTATAAGATGTTAATACACGGCAATGAAATGAACTTACGTTAACCCCCTTAATCTTTCTGTCAATTTATTAATGGCATAAACCAAAATAATTACTAACACACTGCCTTTTTCTCTGTCATGAAGATTATTACTAATGGGAAACAATAGCACAGTACACTAATATCTTTTCAATGTGGCATCAGTCTGTTAGGTCAGCACTAGGTTTTGGGCTCTTTTCTGTCTTCCGTGACTAGATGGTTGTCTTCCAGAAGAACCACAGCCAACACAGGGAAGCATCATTATTTTACTTACAACAACATAAAAATACAGCAGGTCAAAATGTGAAAATGAACACCAAGATGTATATTAAACACAGTTTTGTTTTAAAGCTTAGTAGGACTGCTAAACAACATTAGCAAGAAAAATATTTTTTAGAGAAAGAAGATCCACTATGTCACAAAGTTCACAATTTTAAAAGAGTGGGCAATTCAAGATTTGTGAAAATTTTTGGGGGGGATGGACAGCCAGATTGGGGCACTTTTCTAAAACTCAAGATTGTCTTTTTTTTTAATTTTTACTTTTTGATCTTAATTTTCTGAAGCCATTTCTCTTGTCCAGCTTTGAGTTATTTTGTTTTCATAGTACCAGGATGAGCATATAATAATTTTGTTCACATGACTAAAAATTGCTTGATATCTTCAAAACAAAAATGAGATTTACCTATGCAAGTATCCCTTTATTTGAGTTTAGGGCCATGAAATGGGAGGGGAAAGGAAAAACAACGCTCGGTTATCAGGAACAAAGCCCTAAATGTTTCTCTCCTTCCTTGTATTTTCCCCTAGTGAACACAGGATGTCCACATGAACAGTTCTACTCGGTTACAGTAGGAGGTGAGCACGTGGCTCGGCAGTCAGTTCAGGAAAGAACCATGAGGGTGACAGTGCCTTTTGTCCGTTTAAGGATGGCAACTGCTTCTTCATGTGTCACTCCTTCTAGACTCTGCCCGTTGACAGCAATGATCTGATCGCCCCTTTTTAGACGCCCGTCTTCCGAGGCTGCTCCCTGCAATTATAAAGTAGACTTGTTTACTTGCAAAAGAATTCAGCCCACACAAAGAAAAAGAGCTGAACAAGAATGCAAATTGCTCCGCGTGTACACACACATTGCTCCCGGCGCCCTATACCATTAGGCGTGATGAACACACACAAAAGAGGCCTTTCTCCAAAATGGTTTTAACGCTGAGATTCCAATCTGGGAGTGAATTTAGTAGTCAACTGAGTAGCTGGATTTTT
>LOEQ01004100.1:30608-51934 GCA_001685075.1 Bramus lutescens
TTGGCTGTTTAGCACAGCAGTTGGTAGCAACTAAAATTAATAAAGAATATTTGGGGAATTGCCTAGTAGGAGCGATTTCATAGAAACAAGGACTTTCTATCCATAAAGAAGACCCACAGTGGGACAAAAGATCAGTGAGGAATAAAAGCAGATTTATCAAACAAAGCTATAGACTCCAGAATCCAAGATTTCCAGATACAGAAAGCTCATATGGAGGCTGACCAGAGCAGGGTAAAAGTGATGATTTCAAAGCCATTCCAGGACTGGGGAAGACGTTGCTTGTGCAGTACTTGTCCAGGATGGATGAGGCCCTAAATTCCATTCTCAGCACATACCCCAAACATGAGGCCCCAAACTACTGCTATTTGTAATTTTTTCTAAGCGCTGGAAAGCAAGACTGCTCAAGTTGTCTTGGTTCTTACTGTAAGGGTGGAGAGATTCTTCCTATTTCTATAGGACCTAAATAATTATGATTAAACACAGACATCCGATTTAAAAAAAAACTTAACGCATGCATATAGAAGATAATTATGCAATTAAATATAAGATTAAAAATATGGAAAAGTTAATGAGGAGTGTATAATGATTAAATTCTTAAAATATGTTCTAACTAGCATGCCTTAAATAAATCATTCCTAGGCCCAGGAAAAGGACTGTACGGTTCTTCTATTCATTGGCAAATGCTGCCTGTATTTTGAATATACCAATAACTTTAAAAAAAAAAACTCACAAATTAAGCCTAGAGTTAGCTTGTCACAAGAGCAGCACTTTAAACTGGCTGAAAATAGTAGTATTTTTCTAAAATAATAGAACGA
The DNA here is from genome assembly GCA_001685075.1 of Bramus lutescens. Taxonomy (NCBI): domain Eukaryota; kingdom Metazoa; phylum Chordata; class Mammalia; order Rodentia; family Cricetidae; genus Bramus; species Bramus lutescens. The sequence goes on from LOEQ01004100.1 coordinate 31,424, forward strand.
AAATTCCATAAAATAAGGGACCCTGGCACTTAAAGAGCCAGATGAAATCTTTGCAGGCTGACATTCATTTTGTTCTTTTACGCTGTAAATGTGAGACTCCTAGTTCTCTTCGGCAGGAAGCAGTGCTCAATTTGTAGTCTTTGAAAATGGGTCTTAACAACACAATATCAACCATCATATGTGTTTCCATTATCTTAATGGCTTCATCAAAATAGTGTCTTTATCCTAAACATTTTTAAGATAGTTTAGTAGCTGACTACAACTATATGCAGAGTTTTCTTTTCAAAAGTAATTGAATCCCTTAACTGTGAATCATGCTTTATTGCAGATGACAGGTCTGCTTAGCACTCCTTGAATTTAAAACACGTTTTTCTTTTCAATTAAATTTATAAATGTCCTAGCTAAAATGTGATATGCATTTTGTGTATTTTTCTGTACATACTTTATATTTCATATCTACAAAAGAATGCAAAGGAAAATATGTCAGTCCTTGACAGTAAATATATTATGAAAGTCCATTTTCAAAAGATCACCACATACAACTTGATTTCAAATGAAAAGGATAAGCTTAATTATTTTATGTATATTGCTGAGTTTCCATGGAATTTCAATTTGAGTTTATTTTCCTCTAAACATAACTAAACCTTAGATTGGACAAAAATATTATAATGACCTGTTCCTGCAGGGAATTTAGAAAGAAAATATCAATGTTAACCATTTGGCATCACCTCAGGTCATAAACTAATAAGCCAGCTCCTGACCATTGTTAATTAATGTCTAGCAGAGAACAGAATGGTTAAAACGTGAAAGCTTACCTTTGCAAACACTGTTTTAACATAAATTGGTAAGTCTCCATGAGGGCTGCCATATCCTCCCACAATGCTGAAGCCTAAGCCATCTGGTCCTCGGTCGAGTGTTATAGTCTTACACCGTGGAGGTCTGTAGAAAAGGAAGGAAAAAAGAGGTCTGCAGCTAAACACACACACTCATGCACATACACACACACACACACGTGCACACACACGCACACACACACACCATTACTCTCTGTGCTCTGTGCCTTGTGCATTACCTGACTCAAACTATGGCCCAGAAATTCTCATTCTTCCATCAGTTTACTGGGAGAGGAGAGGGTGAAATCTTAGAGGAACATAATGGAGAGTCATAAATGACAGTCAGAACTTCAGAAAGGAAAATTAACTGTGAACAATGTAGGGGCAGCAGCAAATAATTGGAAAATTCAAATATGCTTCTCTTTATTCTTCCTCTTTTCTAGTGCTTTTACACTTAGGGTTGTTTCCCAATATATTCAATGTTTTCAGTCAAGAGTTCAATCAATAAGAGTAAGATGTCCTCTCAAAAAAAAACCCCAAAACAAAAAAATACAAATCAAAACTGAGAATTTGGTAAGTATAGTAGGGTGAACGGTTGTCTGTAATCTACCCATCTCTGACTGGGTAACTGCCTGTAATCTATCTGTCTCTGACTGGGTAGCTGTCCATCATCTATCCATCTCTGACCTGGTAACTGTCTATCTTTGACTAGGTTGGTGTCTATAGCCTATCCAGCTTTGACTAGGTAATTGTTCCTAATCTACCCATCTCTGATTAGATGACTGTCTATAATTTCCTGACCTCAGACCAGGCAGCTGTCTGTAATCTACCCACCCCTGACTCGCTGACAATGAAAGCACTGGCACTTTATACTCATATTTCTCCCCTTATTTTACCTCTGTGTGAATGTCAGATCATGTATCAGAGACTGCATTTGTCTGGAGCATTCGATTTGAAAGTAAGAAGTGAAAACCCACTGATAGAGTGTGTGCTCACCCTAAATCATCTGGAAATATACTGCTTGATGTTAGCCCAGCGAAAGGGAGACATGGATTGGCAAGCTCCTGCTGGTGACCAGTGACCACACTCACATCTCCTCCAGCAACCACCTGTGTGTGGGCAAAGTGAAAAGACAAGAACATATGTTCAAGAGGCTTAAGAGAACCCAAAAGACTTTTCTCCAAAGAACAAACTTGGCTTAACATGAGTATTTTACTGCCTACTAAATCAAAGAAATGATTAAAATATTATTAAAAAGAAAGGAATTTCACAATGCCCAGAAACCTCTTAATTGTCCAGAGAGTAAAAATATCCTAAATCAAATCCTACAATTTTCTTTGATGTATATAAATCATGACCTCATGTGCAATTATTTTTCAAAGATCTTTAGAAGCCATGCCACTCACCAAGCACACAAAATTCTAACAATTAATCAGTGGTTGCTAAGGCCCTGTATTTTTCCCTTTAGATATAAAACGGGAAATAATGAAGGCATCAGGATGAAATGTTACCAAACATGTTTCATAATGCTTCCTTGGAGCTCTCATTTTCATCACTGATGTTCAAGGGATATATTAAATAAAATAGTAGCAGGAGACTCAATCAGTTGTATTTAGCACCAGAGCTCCTGTGTCCTCAGGCTACCTATATTCTGAGCAGTGCTGGGGATAAAAGCCTTACCTGCATTTCAATGGAGCCAGAGGCATTTTTCATTAAGTTAACTGCTTGTGTATGAGTCATCCCTTCAGTGGATGTGCCACAGATGGTTACAATCCTATCCCCAACCTGCAAGACAAAGAGCCACCATGCAGAGCAGGGCTGACAGGGTAGCAATCTTCTCTACCACTCACAGCACGCTTGAGTTGCCACCCACCCCTGAAATATAACCAAGGACACCACTAACTCAAATCTAAGAAAGATGCGCTACAGATGAGTTGATGGTTCTAGGGGAAAGAGAGTGAGGAGAAGAAAGTCACGTCCCTGGGCCTTCTTTCTCCTGAGTAAGACATTACTTCTTATTAAAACCATAAAGTATCAGTGTTGTTGGAAGCCAGATTTTCTCTAGACATCATCACTGTGTTAGATGAGACTGTAAGTCAGAGGTTGGCAAACTAAGGGCAGCAGAGCTAACCTGGCACACTGCCCACTTCAGTTAATAAAATCTGGTTGGAAGACAGCATGCTTACTTGGCTATTTCACAGGGCAGAGCTGAGCAGTTGCAAGAGAGTCCTCTGCCCCAGTTTAAAGTGTTCCCTGACTCTATGGCACCACAGTGTAATCAGTTTCTCAGCTTCCATCATAAATTTAGAAGTGCTAAACTACTCATTCCCAAACTTGAGGTTATTTAACTAAGATAAGATTCTTCTGGAGACCTTGTTTGCAGCTCGGGCATTAAAGATTTTCTGTCAGAGTCCAAGCTGCTGAAGTAGGGCCTGCTGGCTCAGCAGGGCTTCCAGCACTGCCTCACTCTAGGGCCATCCCACAACCTGGAAGCAAATTCATATGTTCTATAGTATTTAAAATCATATTTGCATTAAACTTCAGTAAAATTTTTAATAAAATGAAGTAAACAACATCTTTCAACAATGGTCAAGTCAGCACTTGAACCAGTAAGACACATACATAATGGAAGCATCCCTTTGTCCTTGGCTCTGAACACTCTCTTTTCTGTTTAATGTGCTCCACAGTTGTAACTGCCTTACCATCTTGCACCTGATCACATCGTGTTCCCTTTTATTCTTTTTTATCTTTCACTCACAGGAAACTCAGCCAAAGTTTCACTATTTACAAGCAGATTTAAACCCCAGCCATAGGAGGTTGGATGGAGAAGGTGGGAACACTGGCTAGATTTGCAAGGGCCAGTATGGTTAGCAGAGAAACTTACTCGGAGTTTCTGGGTTTGAGCTGCAACACCGTTTGGATGCATCATTGCAATAAATATAGGAACATCGCCAAGTGGGCTGCCCACTCCTCCAGCAATGCTGATCCCCAGGGAGTCAGCAGACCCCTGCCATGGAACAGACAGATTATGGTCAATGGAATATTTGAAACTGACCTTTTGCTTGTTCTCTGGCACACAATATTCTTTTGTCAGACAGGATCTTCTAGGTATGAGGGTGGAAAATACACATGCTAAATTATGTTGAGACTGATATAAGGCAGGAAAACTCAGGAACTGAGAAGACAGCAATGTGCAGAACCAGACTTAACCCCTGACTTTGAATGTGGGCCTAACATTTTCTAGCGCAAGACCTGGAGCACATTCATTGTCCTTGACAAAGCTCTGGGTCTCACAGGGGCATTCAATGAGCATGAAGCATCCAATGTTTAGAATACTGAGCAAAAAGGCTCAGCAAATCACGCCATTATGTTCCCTCTTGCACGTGGCTAATAGGCCATATATTCTAAAGAAAGACCTATTCATCAGCAAAAGAAATGAGAGGTAAGGAATTATTTTTTGAAGGGGCAGAATGGTACCACATTTGAAAATAGAAATAAGGACTTTTCATTGTATCTAAGAAATTTGGCAATGATTGAATTGTATTATTTCCACTACTTACAATGTACATATGTATATTTCAGATGGGCATTGTAAAATGTTCAGTAAGAAAATTCAAAGAAAAATTCCTTAGAAGACAGCACATTACCTTCTTTATTTCGACTGTTCTTAATCCCTGAATTTCGGATGCTACTGTAAAGGCAGAAGCAGATAAAACATAGTTGGTAAAACATTTTTATGCTTATTGCCATTTGGGCCAAAGGATGGAGCTGGATGCACTGCATGGGCTATCTTTTCTCCAGAGGGGCACACAGGGTTACATCCAGTTCACACAGAACTATTTCCCCAAGTGGGAAAATGTGCATGCCATCCCATTCCCCTCCTCGTTTCAGCTTGGGTTATGTAATTGTACAATCTACTCTGAATGAAATGAGGACAGACTATGCTTTAGAGAGAAAATCGCTCACCCAGCTGAGAGGAATAGTTATGGATGAGTTAAAAAAAAATCTATGCACTAAGTGTCTAAATTTCTAAACTATTAGTCACATTGCAAATACAGACTGCCATATGGCGAGTTTTTTCAATTTAAAAAATTCCCAACCAATGCATCAAGCCAAAACTCTTCTGCGCCATGATTTTATGTAATTAAAACACAGGAGGATTGTGTTACCTTTTCCCCAAATTTTTGTAATCTTAATGAAAAAATAAGGCCTTGCCTAGTGGTATTTTCTGATTTACTGGAATTACATTCAACACAAAAAAGGAACAAAATCAAATATACTACTCTTCTTGGTAATGAAAAATTACAGAACCTTTATAATAATGCACCTATAACTTGTAAAGCAAACGTAAGCAAGAGAACTGCCACAGGGCACGCCTGCATTTGCTCGGGATTTTGGCCAGTGCACGTTTATATCTCCATCAGGACATGAGATGGTTTGGGGGAGGAAATGCGCTCAGTGGTAAACAATCAAAAAAAAAAACGGTGTCAACAGCCAAAACTCAGAGCAGTATACTTCATGCATAAAATGTTAACCAGTCTTACGTGCGTTCTTCTTTGCATTATTCTCCAGTGATTCAGATGCGTTTACTCCAGAAAGGGGAAGAGTGAAGGACGACAGGCTACTGTCACTCACCTAAAATACGGAGTAATTATTATAGACAGCTTTGGGAAATTGTAATTTCCCTAAGTCCAAAATGTTTCACTATTCTCTGTGCCTCTATCATCTAATAAGAAACACTGTCAAACAACAGTGGTGTTTGGTAATTTTAAAGGCAACGTAAGGTAGTTTTTTTTTTCTGTTTAAGAAATGATACAAATGATTGACGATGAACGGATAGTTGAAGTTGATTTCAATCTATGTAAAGTTTTTAGTTTTGCATAATCTCAAGACTCTCTTCAAATTTAAACAACTACACATCAGCCAGTGCTGAAAACTGTAACAAGGGCCAGTGGCCTGGAATCTAATGCAGACATTAGGGAAGTTAGTAAATGCTCTTTATGAACAGACTCATGAAAATGAAATTTTGTCATCAGAAGATAATACTGTAGAAAAAACTTGCCAAGAATCAAATCATTCATTTATTATGTTTTTGTGTGTATGCATGTTCATATATGTGTGTTGGGGGGTGTACATGAACATGTAAGCATTCCTGAGTGGAGGTCACAGGTTTACCTTAGATGCCATTCCTCAGGAGGCATCTGCCTTGCTTTCTGAGCCAGGGATTCTCACTGGGACCTGGAGCTGGCCAATGTGGTTAAGCTGGCAGGTCAGTAAACACCAGCTGCCTTCACCAACCCAGAACTGGGACTGAAAGCACCACAAAAACTGGTTCTTTCATTTGGTTCTGGGACTTTCACGTAAGTCCTCACACTAACTCAGCATACACTATCTCTCTAGCTCACAAATCAAGCTATTTTAATATTATAGTTCTATAAAGGAGATGGTTTACAATCATCCATCTGGAATTTTCCAGATTAATACTGATTGATGTTCGGTGGACAGTATCTTAAAAGTGTGTCACCTTGACTGGATCTGCCTACACTGATTAGGTAGCTAACTTTGAGACAGTGGAAGAAGAAAGCTGGAAACAAAGTCCCTCCAAATCACTAAGAGCCCTTAAGGCCCAGTGGCTGGCCAGCCATGTTTCCCTTGATCTTCACTGTCAAACTCTACACTCAGCTTCATATTGCTGAAGGGCTGGACCTGTGTCTGGGAGCCTGGGAAGACTCTCGGGCCATCTCTGAGCTCCTCTTTTCCCGTGGAGTGGTTTTGTTCATAACCCACATCTACCCACCTGGCTGCTTTGAGAAGGCCTCCTCTCTGAGTGGAATGGAGCAGCTTTGACTCTTCCAACTTCCAGGGTTACTGTGCCTAGGGAACACTAAGGGAAACGGTTTATGAAAATGTTAAAATTCTATAATCACCTTTAGAAAAACATGGTCTAAAACTAAAGGCATCTTCCTTTTGTGATTTCCATAGAAATCCTCTGCGAAAAATGTTTTTTAAACATTTAAACTCATGAGAATAATAACAATACAACAGCCAGAAGTGTCCATCTCAGTGTTGCACGATTTACATGGAGATCCTTCTTTCCAAGACAAACCAAACCTGAGAATTAAGTAATTTCTCATGAAACACCAAAACTATAAGGGCAAATGAACCAAGGATACTCAAGAGTTTAAAATACAAACCAAAACTCCCAAACCACTACCCACACAACTTATTTTTCTCTTAATAGAAAAGGTACTCAAATAATCCAGTCACATTTCCTTGATGCATGGTAGTTAAGTGGACCGAGTCTGTAATACTTAAATACGTTATGAGCTGACGCTCAGCAAGAAATGCAGTGTAGTCCAATAATAATGAAAGTGGCACAAGGCGGTGTCTGAGATCCAGGGCTTTTACAGTAAATTTTCCTATTATTGCAAAAACACTTCAATAAAATTTATGCACGTACATATGTTATTTATATATTTAATATAGTATATTTAAGATGGTATGGTTCTCATTGTGCACTGCCTGACTGTTTTTAACATGGCTGGCTGGACTGATTTTAAAATCATTTATGTTATCTTAACACCACCTCTTCCTTTCTCTTTCTGTAAGATCTGTCAGTCTTACACAGAGCTAACAGACATTCTAATTTATCTCCAAAATGAAGCTATTCTTCCTCAAAAAATTCTATTAACTCCAGAGGCTAGGTAGGTGGGTCACCATGAGTTCCAGACCAGTTTAAGCTACATAGTGAGTTCTAGGATAGCCTAGGCTACACAGTAAGATCCTGTCTCCCATACCAATCCCCTGCATTCACAGAAAGAAACAATTCTGTTCACTTTGTATGGATGACTTTAACGAACAAGAAATTTAACGTGTGCTCTGTTAATAACCAATGATAGCTTAATTCTGGTGCCAGGTCCTATCCAAACCATAGAGGTTAAGGAGCTCCACCCGAAAAAGGCCTCTAGAAGGTTCCCATGGCAACATAGGCCCAGAAGCCCTAAAAGCTGTGGTGCCAACACAAATACAGACTCATGGTCACTCAGACCCAGATGTGGGGAATAAATAATGATAGTGTTTACAAGTCTGTGCTGAATTAAACTTCAGGAGAAAAATACATCTGGCAAAGGAAAATGCAGTAAACAACACTTCACTTATAATAAAATCTCCTCTTGAGACAGGAGCACTTCCTAATAGGGAAAATCTATCTCCCACAAGTCTTTTTCTAAGGAATATTCTATACTTCACAGCTTATTTTCAGGATGACTCCACCTTCCAACAGAGAACCGTTCCTCATGAAGAGCTTCCTTTTGAGGAAACCTGCTTCACAGTGTAAGCTCCACGTCCTGCTGGGGACAGGAGTCTTCTGTCACACTGACCCTAATGTTGGTGCACTGGGAGAGTTTACTAAATCCCCTGCAGAGCACGAGGATGACACATTCAGGACAGTTTGACATTAACTCTGAAATACAGCAACAGTGTTGAGTCCATGGAAGTGGGCTACATACTGCCTTGTGTGAAAGAGAGTGAGATTCTGCCATTTGGTGTCACACACTAAATACAATTCTGCTGTGTTTAGAAGGGGTTCAGGAAGGGTTTAAAAAAGAAAAGCCAGAAAACATGACCTCCTGAGATGCTGTGGGGGACCTGGTGGCCTCCTAATGCCTTAGAGGAAAGACTTACGTTAAACCAAGCTATAAGAATAAATCCAGAAAAAAAAACATGGAAGAACAGATGTTAAAAGATGTTAATATGTCTTCCTCTTTTAACATGTACTTTAAAAACCTGCTAAATTATTTCAGGTATTTGTGCCATGAATTCTAACCAAGTTACTAGGCAAATATACAACAATATAATAAATGATTATAAATTGACTATTTTATCTGAGATGACTAATAACACAGATAGTTACTATACAAAACTATGTTTGCTACTTGATTTCTACCTTGAGCAGGGCAGCTACTGCTTCCTGGGTGGCATTACGGACATCTTCTCCATTCACCATTAAAATCTGGTCCCCCTGCATCAGTCTCCCATCAGCATCTGCAATGCCTCCTTTGACAATATCTGATACAAACACCCCAGTGTCATTCCTGCAAGCAACAGTGGACTTCAGCATCAAGACTGACTCTCAGCTGCAATGCAATGCTTATTTAATCAAAAGTAGTTATCCTTAAGATTTTATAGTTTTGCACAATGCTGGGGTAGCTTTGCCAGAATATGAGAAATAACAGTGAATTATATCTTATTCATAAATTGAAAGTACCTCTTGGGGCATATCTAGTCTCCATCAGGTATGTACTATGAATAAGTGAGTTCAGCAATTCTTTATGGGCCGCACACATAGGAGAGGAGTCAATGGCTGGGTACTAATTGCATGACTTTTTCTACACCACACCGAGGTTTCCTATCAGCACTGCCCTGTAGCTATGTGGGCATGCTGAGGTTATCATCGATGCTATGAACATTACTGAAAACACATGACAGCTATGTACTACAAACTGAAACTGTTACTTAGAGTAAACCACAGTTTACTATGATGTCTTTAGGTCATTACATATAATACTTTTACATACAAATAGATTTATTGAAAACAAACAATCTCACTGTTTCACAAAAAGGTAAACAAATCCCTGGAATTTTCTATTAAGACACAAACATAACTGTAAATAGGATTGTACAGTAAAAACAGAATTGCATAAGAAGACTTCAAACATACATTTATCTGACCATAAATCATTCCATCTAACCATGGGTTTTCTCCTTTTAAATAAGATGTTAGGATTTATTACCCAAAGGTTGTATAGTGTCTGGTCACCTAACAGACCACAGCAGCCTTGCATCCGACATGAGAGAGCTGGCGCTATGTCCCTCAAACAGCCTACTTTTCCCAGACACACTTCCACTAAGATCTGAGCAGCACTTTCTCTATGCACTAAAAAAAGTTAGGTCTTTGGTTTTCTATGAAACAAAACAAAACAAAACAAAACTGGCAAATATGCCCTTTAATTCCAATACAGAAGTGTGGCTGCAGACTAGATAAACACAATTCAGAGCTGGTGTCTCACTGGAAGGCTGCTCTGATATGGTGGCTTGTGTGGACTAAGACAGCTGGTGGCAATGTGGGGCTCCTGCAGCCTACCCAGAAGCTGATTCTCAGTTCGGATTCATCTGCTTAACTATTTGATAGATTCTGTTCCTGATGGTCTTATAACACACAAGGAAGAAATGTTTATGAAACTCACTATTCGTTAATATTGCTTCTATAAACATTGGTTAATATAAAATACATACCAATACTCTTTAAATATTAGATTTCAATAATAAGGAATTGAATTAAAGTGCACTCACTAATCTTCTCCGATGTCCTACTTTATGCTTCCAGTCTTCTGCTGGTGGCACAGGCCTTTCACAATGACCCTTGTCCTAGACTCTCTACCCTCTGTCTCCTTTAACAGAGCAACTAGCACCTTTTCTTGAAATCCTTCACCTGTCCTCTTTCTTAAATATGGAACTCTGCTGGTCCCTTTCATATATTCCTTTCTAGTTCTCCCAACGGGCCTCAGTGACTCGCAAGAAATTCACTTGCTACAAGAATTAGAATTTCATTCATCAGAGCATGATTTAAAAAAATAATTTTTAAATTTGCATTATTATTTTTAGTGTGTGTGTATGCTACTTGTATGTGAGTGCCAGAGGAGGTGAGAAGAGGGTGTAATGCCCTGGAGTTGTAGGTACAGGCAGATGAAGTTATAGACAGCTGTGACCCTCCCAGTATAGAGCCAGCAAAGGAGCCAGTCACCTTTCCAGCCCTTGAGGAGGAATTTTCTGAGGTCAAGAACTATTTCTTATTTAACTTCTCCTCAGGATGTAATGCGTCTCTTGCTGAAGACTCTCTAACCCTCCAACACACTGACTTACAATGTCTAAGTGACAGAACACAAGCCATCGATATGTTTGATTAAGGCTACAATCAGTTTCAAAAGGGCCCTGGGTTAGTTCTCTCCAACATACCTCTTGCCAACAATACTCAACCCCAGGCCTTTGCCTGGCCTCTTCTGCAGGTCAATGGTGAAGGTGTCACACACATCCTCTTCCTTGTACGGGGCCTCATCTCGGTAGAGCGTCAGGCGCACTCTCTGGGGAGTCTGTCTCAGGACATTGATTGCTTCATCATGTGTAGCCTTTCTCAGGTCAATACCGTTCACCTGTAAGAAACAGGGAACTGAGAGTGAGGAGTTAGGTGCGGTGGGGAAAGGGGAGGAAAGAGGAAGAAGGGAAAGAAAGGAGAGCCCATCAGTCATGATGTTTACTTTTCACTCTAGGTTAAATAAGCACTTTTACCTCTAAAATCTGGTCTCCAGCCCACAGTCTTCCATCTTTACATGCTGCCCCCTCTTCATAAACTTCATGGATGATAATAGCGCCCTAGAGCCCAAAACATAACATACCCATGTGTTATCCATTCTCCCTAGGAATGCTGAGAAGATAGGAATCCAAGAACACTGTACTTTGTAGCTAAATGGGCATGTACTTGCTGGATCCATATGTAAGCCACACATCACAATGTAAGAAAACATCTAACAACGTAATTTTTGTTAAAAGGTTGAAAGAAGTATATACTTTTTAATGATAAAGAAATTTCAAGATGAAACTCATAAAATGTACAAAGCATATGTGAATATAATAAAGCACCATTATGATCTACAAATGGAAAAACTTTTAAAGTACTTTGACACGCAAAAATTATATATAAATTATTTTCTATTTTTCTCAAAATGCAGCTGAGATAACCTGGGTATAAGTAAAAAGGAAGTTAAACAGTGAAGTGATACAAACACTCTGAATTTTACATGTAATAGAGTGTATTTAAGTCAGTCTTGGCTTAGTCAAAGTCATAATCCTAGGATTTTGTTGCCAATGATACTTGTTTTTTCTACCTGTATCACATTAAAGGGCCAGAAACCTCCTCCCCATGGTCTCATGGACCACCCGAGTGCCTCTGAACTGGGCAGGGTACTTACCAGCAGTGTGTCTGAGCCCCCAACAACACTCAGGCCCAGTCCTCCCCGTGGTCTCATGGACCACCCTAGTACCTCTGAACTGGGCAAGGTACTTACCAGCAGTGTGTCTGAGCCCCCAACAACACTCAGGCCCAGGCCCGTTCGCCCTTTGGAAATCTCAATGGTTGTCTCACAGCCCGGGATGATAGGGCAGGTGGTAGGGTCAGAAGCAAAGACTGCTGGTGTCGACGACCTGCTTGTATCTAAAAAGGAGTTTACAATGGATGAGCCACAAATCAAAATGGCTTAGGAAGAACACATGCCAAATTCAGCACACAAGTTACCTGTGGGGACAGAGAAAGAGACTACGGAAAAGGCAACTTCATATCGGTCTTGAATATTTTCACCATTTTGTATTTAAAATATCAAAGTAGCATGACTAATTTATCATCATTAAACTGGAGGACAGGCATAAAACGACTTGGTTTTTAATGTTATTTTGTATTTTTTTTAAGTTGCTGGAGGTAAACAGGACAGAGTATGAAAGAAAAGAAACTGAGAGTCAGGCTGAGCTTCTACTTTGAATTTGGTAGCCGACACTTCACCAGAACCGAGTACACTTCCTATGGAGGAAGCATTCGTCACACTCAGAGTTGAGCTGGCCTGCAGACTCACAAGAAGCTCATCATTAATTTTGGTCATGGTGCTGCACCATGGCTTTTCTTGTTCTTTGTATCATGAAGCATCTCTTTTTATGTAATCAGTTCTGAGCGTATTTGCACAGATATAAATACATGCAAAAATATTCACTTTATTCATTTCTTGTCTTTCTTCTTGAGTCCCATGTGGTAACTTTTAGGCTTCGTATTTTATACACAATGCTATTTAGGATCCAACATTAAATGAGAAAAATCTTCATAAAAATATTAACAGTTACCTCAATGAATTTCCCAGCCCTTTTAAACAAGATTACTGTTAACAGAGATGTTTTATTTTAAGACACTTGAATAGGTGTATTACAAATACTTTCAGTCTGTTTTTCCTTAACAAACTGTCAAATAAATGGAATATTTCAGTTTGTATTACAGGTCAAGAAAGTGAGTCCCTTCTCCACCTTCCACAGAAAAGATAATGTTTAAATCATTTCTAAATGATGATTTAGAGAGTTTGGAGTTATTTATTATTTTATTTTTCATGGACTTTTTTCCTTCAAAAAGTAATTCAAGTATTTTTTATTTATATATCTATTCATGTGTTTGTTTGTTTGAGACAGTGTTTGTCTGTGCAGCTCTGTCTTTCTTTGAATGAGCTCTGAAGACCGGGCTGACCTTGAACTCAGAGATCAGCCTGCCTCTGCCTCCTGAGTGCTGGAACTAAAGGCATGTGCCACCATTAACAATTTGCTCTGTATACTAAATTATAAGTTTAGTGATACATGAAAGCCTCACCCCTCAGCATCTCATCAAACATGAGCTTTCTATTTCCCTGAGCTCCCAATTTGGGTCTATCATGTACACAGTGATAGCCAGTACTTTAAGCTTTAGTGTAATAGCAGCCAGTATTGACCTAGATGTGAAACAGCACCATTACATATTCACTTCATATACCAGGACACTGAAGCCAACAGCTCCTTTCCTGTTCTACTAGCAAAAGTTAAAAAATGCCAAGTCTGATTCTGTACATGGATACTTGTAATTGCATGTACTCTTAGCAAGAACTTGAGAGCAAAGAAGACCACTACTTTGGTTTAGGAGGGAGAGGCTGAGGCAGGCACCACAGCGGTTTCCTAAGGAATCACAGTTGGGTAACCTATACAGACAGGTCTACTGCTTAGGGACCCCATTTCCTCAGTTATGCCCTCTTTAAAGTGTTCAGTCACCAAAGACACTTTGACTTTAAGGCCCTTCAAGCTGCACTGTGAGCCGGTCTGCTTTGAAGGAAGACCTTCAATTGAGGTTGCCCTATGTGTAGGACTCTCACGAGTCAGTCCTTACTTGGGATGGCTTCTGGATCCAGAGCTGGGACTGCAGGAGACTGGGACCTGTCTTTCCTTTCTCCGCTGGCTGCAGAAGCTGCTGAAGGAACAGCCTGACAAGCTGGATTCTCAGCTCGAACAGTCAGTTTTACAGTTGACTTTGCTGTCTTCAGAAGGCTGATGAACTGGCCGGATATTGATGTGGAGGAGAACAAAATCCAAAGACAAATGAGTAAACATATACAGATAAAAGTCACCAGAATTGTTGGAATATCTTTCGTGTATTCGTGTGTATGTGCATGTGTACATGTTTATGTGTGTGCATGGTTGAGTGTGCACAAGTACATATGGATGGGCATGTCAAGGCCATAGGGTTTCTCACTGGTTTGAAGCTCACAGATCAGGCTGGACTGAATGGCCAGGGAGCTCCAGAGAATTTCTGGTTTCTGCTTTCTCATCATAGGATTAGAAAAGCTGGCATACCACCACCCCAATGTTTTATTTCTCTTTCTCCTACTCCTCCTCTTCCTCCTTCTTTCAACATGGAATTAGACTATCCAACTCAAGTTCCTTACTTATGTTCAAAGATTTTTTATTGTTGTGTGTGTGTGCATGTGTGTATGCACACATGTGTATGCAGGTGCCTGTGGAGTCCAGAAGAGGGTGTCAGATCCCTTGGAGTGCAGTTGAATGTAGCTGGGAGCTGCCTGACATGGGTCCTGAACATAACTTAATTCTGCTGAGAGCATTCTTCACCACTGAACCCCGACTCTAGTCCTGCAGATTCAGATTCTTGGACACTCCATTGGCTGAGCTAACTCCATAGACCCAGTGTTACTGGGCTCTAACTCACCTGTTATCAAGATAAAAAGAGACAAATGATTTCCCTGTGGTTCCTGGAGAAGCCAAGAACAGGATACCTCCTCTAGTTCAACTGTCCAACGAGAATGTGGCTATGGCTAATTTCTATGCTTCTAGAATAGCTTTGTCGAGATTCTTCTTTAGAATATTATTATTACTATTAGAATACTGGGGGAGTGGCTTTCAACTTGTTACATTTCTAATCAAGTTTCTCCATTTCCCTAGATCCCTACAATGCTAGATGACACAGACAGCAATTCGCCTGCTCTCTGCTTCTGTAAGGGATCTGAAGCAGCACCCACAAACACACTGATGAGTAAAAGCAACAGTAAAGCCAAGGCAAATGCAAAGCAAAATCAGATATATAGGTTAAAGACCCAAGCTTTAGTTACTATAACTGAAAGATTTTTATAAAGCTTCAAGTTTCTTGATGGTCAATACAGAAATGGATTACATCCTAGGAGGGGTAGCTGAAGCTTATCCCATCCAAGGAAAACAAAGCTTTTCCCCTGGCATTTATATACAAATAGTATCACTCAGACTCCAGATACAAAGATCTGTTCAACATCAACAAATATCAGGCATGTAATGGTTGCATCTTCAAATCTATTTAATAACTAAGGGAAAACATTCACAGGGAAAATATTTGCCTTTATTGCAAAAATACCTTCTCAACAGGATATCCAACAACAACTTCATCATCTACAGCCAAGATCTGATCTCCAGATTTAAGCCGTCCATCCTATGGGGAAATGTAGAAGACCAGAGTTTCAGAGCAATTCCCCCCTTATGCCACTTCTCAGCAGCGAGAAAGTCAATGAGTGTCACCTTGGCTGCTCCCCCGTGCTCAGTTATATTCTTGACGATGACTCCACTGAGCGTGTCTTCCTCACTGATAGCAATACCCAAACCTCCTTGATCCTAGAGGAGCAAATGAAGGTCAGTCAGGAATGTGGACGTGGATTTATTTTACTCAAATGTAAAGATGCAGAGCCCCAATGACCTGACACATCATCAACCCAAATGTTACAGAAGCAATTCAAAGTGTTTCTAAGGACAGGAGCAATTCCTACAGGCTTCAGGCTCTGTTCCTGGGGCAGAACCCTCAGAGGCATTTCTCAAGCAAAGCATCTTCATTTGATGCAGAACAAGCATGCTTGCCTCTGTGCATAAACCATGACCCAAATCGGCCAAGGTAGCAGAGCCAACACATCACACGGATCTGTATTTTTCAAAATTAAAAAACCAAAATTTTTAGTAACAGTGGCTTTATCCTCTTTTATGATTACTTTAACAAAATTAAAATGGAATGTTGAGCTTTTGTTCTAGCCAGAGCTAGTCAGTCAGTCAGTTTTTTTCATTGTAGTTTTCATGCAGAGAAAGTTTCTGTGTGATTATTCAGGTCTGGGCAGCTGGGAAACAAGAGAGCGGTCTCCAACTACACGAGAAGGCTCTTGTGTCTCCACTGCACTGCATATCAGTCCTATGCCATCACAAAGATCTCCACAAAGGAAGATTCAAGGACACATTCTATAGGCCATACAGAATCTCACAGGTTTAAAAATGATTATGAAAGCAATTATGGGGAGTTGGATCCTGATGAGTGCTTTATTTATTTCACTTAATCTTCAGAATAGGATCTCCACATTAATGTATAATTTCTCCTTTACAGATAAGGAAAGTGAACCTAAAGGACTTAGTGACTTTGAAGTTACCAACAGAAATCCTGAAAACTAATCATTTCCTTCTTGTCTAGCTTATTTTTAAAAATATTCTTAAATAATGTCCCTATTCCCTTTGGCAATTGATAAGAGAATATATTCCAGTTCCCGATATTTTATTTTACAATAAAACTCAGTTTAAATGAATATGGTGCTGATGTTTTCAAGGTCTTGGATTTTCAACAGAGCAACAACGTCAGAAAGGAAGTACATAGAATAGGCATCTGTGAATTAATCAGCAGGAGAGTAAAGGGAGGACAAAGCTTATGCTATAGCATGAAGCAATATTGCTCCAGATCTTATCCAACCCAACAATAATTGACAGGGTAGTCCCAATTTCAGAAGAAGAAAGAAGAAAATGAGCTTGAAGAGTCATCTGAGATCTTTCAGGGTGTGATGTGCTTCTTGTAGACAAAGCAGGCTTCTGTCTACCTCACTACTAAGTGCCACACAAAAGTATTGACTGATCTATTTGACAAGATTGTTAAAAGGTTCTGAGCAAGGGATGCAAGGAATGCAAACAAGTATGGAAGAGAGAATACCAGTGTCAGCAATGATACCTTTTATTCTTTCCTAACAACTATCATAATGCCTACTGTGTGTGTGTGTGTGTGTGTGTGTGTGTGTCCATGCACATACATACCAGATACTAGATGCACTGTGTATGTGTGGATTGATCACTATAACTACAGAATGAGTACTACTTTTTGTCCTTATTTTGGAGAGTATTATAGTTAGCCTTTTTGTGGCTGTGATAAAATATTGACCAAAAGCAACATGGGAGGAGAGGGTTTATTTCACCTTGCACTTCCAGGTAATACTCCATATTCAAGGGACGCTGGGGCAGGTGCTCAAGGTGGGCACCAGGAACTGAAGCAAGGGCTGTGCGAGAACAATGCTTGCTCGTCTGCTTTGCATAGCTGGCTCAGTTTCCTTTCTTATTAAGCAAGGACTACCTATTAGGATGGCATTGCGCACAATGGGCTGGGCTTTCTCACATCAATTATTAATATTAAAAAATGCACCAAAGACTTGAACACAGGCCAGTTTGAAGGAGGAAATTCTTTAATTGAGGTTCCTTCTTCACAGTGTCAGATTTGACAGAAAACAACCAGCACAACTGACTAACTGTCCACATGTCACACAAACACCCCAAACATTTCCTTTCTTGCTTATTCCCTAGACCTTATGGAGGTTCACAACATTCAACAAAGTATTAGTCTTAAAACTTCACAATCTTTAAAACTTTGAAAGTCCAAGGTCTCTTAAATATCTAAAGTCTGTTAAATGTGGGTTTAGCAAAAGACAAATTTCATACTTTGTTATTCCAAGAGGGAAGACCCAAGGCACACTAACAATTTAATCAAAGTGAAATCAAACTTCAAAACAGTGTAAATGGCTCAGAGGCCAACACCTTGAATTCACTCCTGATCTGCTGGACTCTTAAAGCCCATCTTTCTAGCTCTGCCATCCACAGCACGTGCAGCTCGTCACGTAGGCTCACACTCACTCCACTGTTCCACACTCCTGCTGTCACTGGCATTCCCCTCACTGTCCAGGCATTGCCAATATCCTGGGATTTCCACTGCATCTTAGGCTGTGTGTTCACCACTAGTCTCCCCCAGTTCCAAGCTTCAGCTCCTCTCCATAAACCCTTCAATTGTGGGGTCTCCAGTGAAGGTAAGGTAGCACTTTTACCAACGACTCCTCCTAACCTCCCCTAATACGAGGCCTCAACTGCTCCTTATGCTCAAGTCACTCCTGTAACTATCATGCCATGAAGATCAGTGACACAAGGGAGACCTGTACCCACTTCTGAGCTTGGCTGCCAACATCAGATGCAGCCTCGTCCACCTCTGGACCATAGTTACTGCATGATGACCATGAGGTTATCCTTCCCTGGAGATTTTGCCAGCTTTTCAAATCCAAAGCTCTAAAATATTACACAATCCTCTCAAAAAAACAGTATGGTCAGATTCATCACAGCAATACCCCACATTTCTAATATTCCTGATTGTCATTGACAGGATTTAGAATTATCTTGAAGACAGGACTCAGAGTATTCCTGTGAGATATTACCAGGCCACCATGCATGCCTTTTAGGAACATACATACACACATACATACATACACACATACATACATACATACACACACATACATGCACATATACATACATACATATGGTTAATAGAGGTGGCAATATCCACCCTAACTGCAGGTGGCACCATTATACAGACCGGAGTCCTACACTGAATGAGAAGAAACTAAACTGAGCACCAACGTTTATTTCTCTTTGCTTTTTGTACAGTGCAGTGTGGCCAACTGTTTCCTCAAACTCGTGCTGCCATGATTCTCCTGTGATGACAGACTGTACCCTTGAACTGTGAGCCAAAATAAACCCATGTTGCCTAAGCCATTTTTGCCAGGGTAGTTATTACAAAGAAGCCATGTGCTGAATCAGGAATCTGCCCACAGTGCCGTATCTGGCTATTAAGGGCAAAGTCTGGGGTGGTCTGGCTTTCAGTCTGTGTTCTCAAGTACTGTACTGTTGAGTGCCTCATTCAGCTATCATGCTCATTTTCTAGCATTCTGGCACTTTCTATTCTAGCATACACTAAGCAATCAACTGGAATATAAAAGGTTATTTGAGACATTTACCATATTTTCAACTCTTCTACAGATAAACATAAGCTGAAATAAATCACTGATTTATTGTCAATGACAAACAAAATTTCAGCATGCATTTAAGTGCTTCCTAATAAACTATAATTAAACTATAGGTACATAACTACACTGTAAATAGTGTCTTTGGTACTTACAAATTTAAAATAAACTAAGCCCTGGGATCTGGACAGGAATACAGAGGACACAATTACTCTGACACGAGGAAATGCTTTTAATGACTTCTGTCCCCTTTGTCTAGAACAAAACAATTCACATTTCCAATTCATAAAAACTTCTTTTTTAAACCCATGCTAAGATGTCAAAGCAGCTATGGCTGCCTGTACATAAGCAAGCATTCCTGCATTGGTGATGGTGGTGGGGGGCTCATGACATCTGACAGTTTAAGGGTGCTACCCCCAGTAGGTCAACTATGCTCCAATGGATTGTCCCACACCCAGGAGTGTTTGGGCAGTGGATATACCTTGGGAAGCTCCAGATGGTACACGTTTGTAAATGAACTGAGATCCACAGCTGCTGCAGAAGTGGTAACACTTGGTGCCACCTGACAAAGAAAAATGTCCAAATGTAAATGTCAGGTATATTTGTTTCAATGTAAGTATCATTTAATCAAAATTATTTCATGTTATCTATCCTATTTTAATATCTGATGGTAGTTATGTATGTTTTATATTAAAATGCTTGGAAGGTGAGATTGGACAGTAATTGTTTTTGTAGCATAGCACACACGGATGGATGGCTCTGATATCTGTTTGAGTTTACTCCATAATGGAGTCCAGTAGAGGCCTACTTTCTGACAGAAAAACGCCATGCATTATTCTTTCTCCACAAGTTATGATAAGTATTCAGAAATTATTAAATGCTTTCCCTAAAAGTCATTAAGCTATAATATTTAAGGGACAGAGTTGCTGTAATATGAAAATACGCATTTGCCATATCACTTTATAATGTGCCCAACTTAGGTTCCATGAGGAAGCAGCTTAGGGCAGACTATTATTTCTTTATCTGTCTTGAACCTGAATAAGCCCTCTGCTCAAACATTCATTGAAGGAAGACTGAATCCTGCCCCACCTTCTGCTACTGGTAATCCCATGGCTCCTCTAAGTTTAAGCTCTTCTGTCTCTGCTATCTACTTTTATTGTTCTTAGACACAAATCCAAAGGTTTTTCATTTCCAACAAAAACTACCATCAAAATGTAATTCTTTGTGACCCTCTAGCTGTGCTTACTCTCTTTCTTTGTTGTCATTTGCCCTCCCATCATCACCCAGTGTTAGATCCAAGGGCCTCTATCACTGCCTTGTTCTTGGACTGCTCTGCAGCATTTCTGGCTATGGGATCCACTGTGCTCTCCTCCACTGCTCTGCTGTACAAGGGCCTACTTGGTGTAGGAGGTCCTTCTGTCTATGTGTTGCTTTCATTGGTTAATGAATAA
>LOEQ01004100.1:57957-77327 GCA_001685075.1 Bramus lutescens
GAGGGGGAGGAAAATGGGAGGAGGGGAGGAGGTGGAAATTTTTAATAATAACAAGGAAAATGGAAAAAAAGAATCTCTAAACATAAACTAGAATAATAATCATGACTCACTTAAAATTAAATGCTGACTTTGAAGTTGGAAAAAAAATTTTTGTTAGCACAAGTCTTTTTATGACAGTAAGACTTGTCTGTCTGCTCCTGGCAGTACCAGTTTACATCAGAAAAGAAAGGATGTGGGCATCAAAGAAAATCCAATGCAATTTTCTTTCATTGTGTCAAGGACAGCCATTTAGGTAAGAAATTGCCCTTGACTTGCTGCTGACAGTATGCTATACAAACTGAATATGCACAGCATACAGAAAAGCAAGTGCCAAACTTTGACGAAACAAGGTGGGACAATCCTTCAAAATTTCTAGTTAATAGAAAAGTTTACCAAATATTCATTGCCTGTACATCAAGGATGGATGCTGTAATGCTGCAGAGAAAACCTTGGGTGACTGTCCAGTCAGCCAGACGTTTTTCATTTCTATAGTTTTGGAAGTGGCTTGCACTGCATTTTCGGCTTACTCAGGCAACATTATATTCTTCTTGGGTCTTTGATAAATTGCAAGACTAGACAGTTATAGTTTTCCTTTGTTATGATAAAAGATAAATTTAGTACAGAGTTTTGGAATCAGCAAGATAAAATAGATAATACAGTGATTTCTCCCAATTTGCCAAATGCAAATAGACTGGATATTGTAAATGTGTTCCTTGCTTGATAATTGTTCTTGTTGTACATAGTTTTACTATTTTAAAATTAAAACAATTCATTTTAAGCCAAAAAAAAAAGCATGTCCTGGCAAAAGGGTATTTAAATTCCTGCCAGGGAGTCTCAGGGCACAGCTCAGACTGTAAGCAGCACCACACTCTACAGAAATGAATCTGCCAGCCCAGGTGTCTAGTCCTTGAGCCACTGCACCAGAGCTAGTCCAGACAGCAGAGATATACAAACACATGGAAGAGCACCAAGGCAGTGTAAAGTCATGCTGATCTTGCGTCGGGATGCAAGGAAAAAGCAAAGTCTAAACCCTATAAAGTGTGGTCTGTAGAGCTATTTTGTTCGGCAGGCATAGTTACTGCATGCATTAGCCTTGACTGACCTCATTGCACCTCACCCTCAATACTTATTTCATTAGGGATTCAACCTCCAGAATGTCTAATGGGTGAACATCATTACTGTGGAATGCTTGGTCATTTGGCATTTCAAAAACTCTTAATAAAAATAAGGCACACACACAAAAATGTTTTTGAAGTGTGATTTTTATTGCTATCTTGGGGAAAAAACTGTTTCTGGTACTACAGAGTCATGACCTTGAATTTGAGTTAATGGGACACAAACTGTTGGAAAGATTTGGTGTGGAGCCAAATTTGCTACACTGCATCAGTTTTATTGGGCAATGGATGGTTTTGTTAGTCACTACACAATGTCTGGGTGACTTTCTGGAAACTGATGTTTCCACTGTACTGATGAAGCCAAGAGCAAATTTGAAACTGTCTACCAGCACTTACCTCTAGAAGCTCATCAGCAATCTGTAGTCGGCCATCTCTTCCTGCTGCTCCCGTGGGATCAATCCCCACTATAAACACACTCATTCTGGTTCGGTCTTTGTTCCCAGCAAGACTTAGACCCAAACCGCTATGACCTTTCTCCAGCTCAATCATGTGGAGCTGGCCTGTTAGAGTTCCATAACGCTCTTGGATATTTTCTACACGTAACAATAAATGCATTTACAGTTAATCCATAGCCAAATGCTTTACTATAAAACTTATTTAGATTTATCTTAAGAGACATTATTTGCTTCAAAATGATTTCTTGGCATTTAAAAGTTAGAGAGACGGGCTGCTTGGACATGAGGTTTGTTTTCTCAGAATAACCAAGCTGAGAGATTTTGTTGCACTGAGGGTATACACAACATAACGTGAGACTAACCAGTTCACCTTGGGGGCATATTAACCAATTCTCCATGCTGGCACTGGGTCCAAGAAAAGTAATTCAAATTTATAAACTCTCAGAAGACTATGATTAAATCAGAAAAACCAACTGATCACTCGGGGAAAAGAACAGGGCTAAAATACTTAGAGAATACTTTTGTTTACGGGTCAGTGGAAGCTTCTCCGATAGAGAAAATCTGTACCGTGTGTCACATCATGCTGGGCAGCTACTCAGAAGGAAGAGAGTGGGCTTCCCCAGTGTACAGAGCCATCAGGCCAGGAAAAGTCAATATACCTGTCTCAGTTTAAGTAATCTGTCCTGACTACATGATACCAGCTATCTTGCTCAATAGCTTGTCTACCAAAAACCCATGCCAGTTTCACCTGATTCACCTAGCCCTGTTGCCCATGTCAATTTAGGAACCTGGCCCTGATGAGCAAGTCAATCATCTCACATGAATAATCATAAGCTCTTATTTTAAGCTATGTTTTGTGGCAACCTGATTTCAGAAACAAACAACCACCTATAATATTGGGTAACTTTGATTAGGTGATCACATTTGATCAGTCATCTCTTTGAAAGATACTACAGGGCTAACGACCTGCATTTATGTTGATACTTTCCTACACTGGTTAAATAAACATCTCTGGAACCCTTCCACATTTAACCAGGGTAACTTTCATGTTCTGTGCTTTCTAAAGTATGCGTACTTTAGACTTTTTAGAACCCATGTTCAGTTTCTGGCACCCTTAGAGTGTTTACATCTACCTGTAACTCCAGTTGCTGAGGACCTGGGGACCTCCTAGGATTACCCAGGGCTCCAGGCATATATGTGGTGCATACACATGCATGAAATCTAACAAATAAACAGAAAACAATTTCTAAAGTGAAACTTTTTAACTCCATGACACATTCATGACTTGTGGCTCATTTGTTTACATGGGCAATGTATCAATACTACCTAATGTAGTATTAATAGCCTGAGAGACCTGCATTCAAAACTTGAGACCACTTCCCAGATGCTCAAAGAGTTGATCTTAATACTTATATTGTCACCATTCTAGTACTCAAAACACCAGAAGCTCAGGGCACAATGCTAATGACAATCAGATGCTACAAAGAGGAATCTAAGGCCTGTGAAGGGCAGTGGTTGTACAACAGAGTCGATCTAGTACTGGGTTCCGAGAGATCCTCTTGATGGCTGTAATTCTTATATGAGAAGCAAGAGGGCTATACGAGAAAAGTACACTTAATGTAAAGGAGGAACGTGATATCACGCCTCAGGAATGCATGTTGTAGTCAAGGAAAATAAACAGCAATTTTCCCACATACAACTGCAGTGTGTATATATATATATCACCAAAGCTGGAATATTTGTTCATACAAAACAAAACCAAAGCTATTTTAAAACTTTGTATAATTAAGAGCATCACAGAGACAACTTACTCCAGCTGTAACCAAACTCATCCTCTTTGTCTACATCTTCTGAGACTGTGACTGCAGATGACTGCGCACGATCACTACCCATGTCTGGGAACACTGAAGGGGAGGAGGAAGGGACATCACACAATGAAGCCTTCTCTGACTCTGATTCTGACTGGCTGGCTGCCTGTGGGAACAAGAAGAATTCAGTGGGCATGTGCAATCTCACAGAAACTTGAAGGAAAACAAGTAAGAATATAATTCAAGGCCAGCTATAAAATGTTCTCCAAAGGAGAGAAAGCTTACTTGTGCATTTAAGAAATGTTAGACAGGATTCAGATATCAGAACACAATGAATTAAATTGTTATTTGCTAATACAAACAACGAACAATTTGATCTGAAGGCTTAAATGACCTAAGACAGAAAATTGTTCAAATTTACCTGTGTGTGTGTGGGGGGGGAGTAAGGATGTGTAAGATCTTATGGGTCACTGAAGTTTGTCAAGAAATAAATAAACCAATAGAAAGCAAATTAACAAAGAACATATCTCTGAAAACTTGTAAGAGCCACTGAGATGGTGTAGTGAGTAAAGGTACTTGGGCAATGATAAAAGTCCGAGTTCAATCCTTGAGCTCACACAGTAAAAGGAATGAACTGATTGTCACAAGCTGACTTATGACCTCCATATCCATGATGTAGCTTTTACACGTGCATTCCCACATACCCGTATCCACAAAATAAATAAATGTAATAACAACAGCATCAAAACTTGTCAGTAAGACTATATACGAAGACTGCTTTTTTTTGTGTGTGGCTTTGGGGACTGGACCCAGGATCCTGCATATACTAGGTAAATATTCTACTGAATTACAGCTACAGCCCCAGATAAACAATTTTTTGTTGGTACTTGAATCCAAGAAATCTCAGGACAGCCTGCTTGTTAACGAAGAGCACACACTCAGATCTGCTGGATTTGGGTTTAAGACTACCTCCAACTTTGTATTGCCACAAGAGATCACAAGGGATCCTTCATACAAAACCAGATGTAACATGCCTGCTGTCACTTAGAACCACTGGTAATCAAATTCTTACGTGAGTGATTATGTGGCAGCAGGTTAGAATTTGAAAGGCCTCTAAACTCTTAAGTTCTCCAGTTTGTTACAGTAAGTTTGCAGAAGAACAAAGAACTAAGGCCAATGAAGGAAAACCTTGTTTTAAATCAGTGCTGGACTTCTTTCTATTTTTTTCTGCCACATTTATTTATTTAGCGTGATTGTGTGGGTAAGTGGGGAGTGCACATGCCTCAGGGTAGCTGTGGAGTATAGAGAACAACTTGCTGGAGCTGGTTTTCCAACCATGGGATTTCCACAGACTGAAATCAGGCCAATTGGTCTTGGGGGCAAGTACCCTCAGCTGCTAAGCCACCTCACTAGCCATTTTTCTGCTTAGTTCTTACAACACTGCTTTTGGTATTAAAAAAAAACCTTGCTGCCTTCTCCAGTTTCCACACTAAGACAGTACCTGTGTCTCAAGATCTGGAACGATTAGCTGAAATATATCAACACTAGTACTTTAGCACTTCACACATTAAATATGATCTTTTATAGTTAACCAGCAAAGAACAGGACTAGCTGACAGATTCAGGGGCAACTGATTTTCAGGCACAGAATTTGCTGTACTAACAATGTTCAGTTTACACATCATTGGCCAAACAAATAGAGTTACATTCCGTTGAAATCTCTGCTGTCTTCCAGAATGCTGTGCTGTAAATCTCTCAAATGATATACAAATAAATATGGGCAAGCAAACCAGAAACTTCACTTGATCCAGTCAAAGTTCAGACATCACACTAGAGAAGACAAGATATCTACTTATGAAGCCTTCTGGTTAAAAAGAGAATTACTTCTTTGTACCATTAAAATATGAATTGATTCATATTGATGGATGTATATTTTATAGTTTTTTCTACCTTTTTTTCCCTTATTTTATTTCACAGTAAAGAAAAAATATCTGCTAATCTCAAAACCTCTTCAGAATACAGGCACAACATTGTGCCTACATACCAAAATTGTACCCCAGTCTAACGGACTAATCACAGAAGGAATAGTTGCCTTCTTCCTGGAGGTGCAATTAAGTCTTCTATATGCCTGTATCAAAATAATGTTTGTTATTGACAAAATAATGACATGTTACAGCCACTTCTTGAAACTTGTTAACAAAAATAAATATTTTACAAAGGTCAAGTAGTGGCAAAAATACAAATGCAATGACAAATACCCAAAGTTCGTGTGCACACATCAAGTAAAATGAACATGCATGTAACACAAAAACACATGCTCTTTAAAAACATCCCATTGAGACAAACCTTAAATGGTGAGGGAGCAAAAGGGTCCATTGGGGACCAATGGGAGATGACAGTACGTGACTGTGGTAGCTCCTACGGTCATAGAAAACATCTCTTCAGGTATGGCGTCTTTTCTTACCCATGACACAGTAACATGAAAATGCAATGAATAGTCAAAGTGGTTTCTAAAAGAAAATTTTGATAGCTTTCTCATTTTCTATTACCGAATTATTGTATAAAAGCTATTTTATAAATTTTTGTTTCAAAATTGCTTTTATGATTTCATGAGAATATGAGACTACCCAAAGTATGACTGACAAGCTCGGAAACATTTACATTTCTTGATCTGGCAGTCACATAGATTTACTTTATGAATATTCAGGGGCGTTTTCATGTGCGCACAGACACACAATTATTTGCAGACCTTTTATGATCATCTTATACAAGTCTGAAGCTGTTTTAAGACAATGCAAGGTTTAAGGGACGTATATCTAAAGAGTAGTTTATACAAATGTCAACAAAAATTCAAACATTAAAAAATTAAATCACACTAAAATGCAGAAAAAAACATTGGACTCTCTTTTCAAATTCAAGTAAAAAAAATTATTCTCTGGCAGGACAAACTGCTTGAAAAGGACCTGCATGTGTCCACTCAGAATACACAGTGGTTTCTGTCTTTCTGACTAAGTGTAGTAAATACTGAACTGGAACACAAGCACAGTAGCAACAACAAAACATTTGCAAAGGCAACGACAAGACAATGGACGTTATCCAACCTTGTCAGTGGAGAGCTGGAGAGAGTCAGCAAATGGGTTAGTGCTGCTGAAGCTGTACTTAGGGTAAAGGCTGTGCGGCAAGGGAGGCAAAGGGGATTTCTAAAAGGAAACAGAAGATGCACTGAAGGCACAAGAAATGTATTTAAAACAACCCAACCTCAAGATCAAAGTCATTACTGGTTTAGAGAGCTGCCTATGAGAAACCGAAGTCTGCCTGAGTAGTCACAGCTCCTCTTAAACAGTTACTAACGGTTTGCTCCTAATGGCCCAAGTCTATACCCGAGTCTAATCTCTTCATAAACGAAACCTGATTGTCAAACTGAGTCGAATTTCTTCCATTTCCACTGAAGGTTTTACTACTGAGGAGCGAATGCGAGTGCCCTGCCCTGTTCCACACTAACTTCTGGGTCCTGAGTATCAATACTCCTGCTGAGAAGCTGGAACATGGCTTCCATTTACTTTTCAATCATCATTTAGAACGCACTGTAAGCACTTACCTGCCAGCCCGTTAGTAACCTTCATTTCTTTACATTGTTCCCCATTAAGGAAATTGTGCTCTGAGCCAGGAGATGCTGATTTAGAACAATCACACTTTTAAATTTTAAAAAGTGAAGAATAAAAATGAACCACTATCTAGTGTATTCTACATTTTACAGAGATTTGACAAAGATCCATATTTTAAAAAAAGGAAAAAAATTCTTACAAAATCTTCTACACTACTGAAGATTTTACAGCTTTGGATAATAGTTAAAGCCTGTGTTTAGAGTGTTTCTCCTAGATTTTGTGACTTGCCTGTAGTAATCCCCTAGCCAGGACTGTTAAAGCTGAATATACGTATTGAAGGCAGGAAGTCAGCCAAATAGAATTTAGCGTGTTCATATTTAAAAAGAAAAAAAAAGTAATTTCCTTAGCACAATAAATTCTTCCTTTCACACTCGCTATCTTTTCCTTCTATTGACTGTATCTTTCAAAGAAAATTGCAGACATTTAAAATTCATGCTGGCTCCAATTAAATGTTTGCGTTAGTTCTCTCTGAAAAAGCCCCGTTGCCGGGCATGGACTGGAGGTCACATGATTCTACCGTGCACGGGCGAGCATGCTAGAGACACTGTCCGCCAGTGCCAGCATCAACGCTTATGCCGCATTACCCTTTCAGTCTGTGCTTCCTGCAATGTTTTTCCCAAGAGCAAAGGCAGAAAAAGATATGGGTACAATGACATTTCTGTTCCTCTCAACTTCCTCCCTGCTTTTCAGTTTAAAATGTCAACTCCTGTTTTACTCAAGAGGGGATTACAAGTGCCAAGAAACATGACCAGTTAGTAAGAAGGAAGAAATAACTGGGCAGTGGAAATCACTGGAGGCCTGCTGGTGTGGGGAGATTATTTCTGGTCATAAGGCACGACAGATCCAGGGCCTCTGTGTCCTTTGTAACTGAGTGGAACAATAAACACAGAGCCACGATAGTAAGAGATGGAATTCTGAAAGACCTCTAGTTTCATTCTCTCTCAAATGTCACAAGATTTCAATTTGGCACTGACAGCATAATACGAGGTCCGAGGAGGAGCAAAGAACACAGAATGGTTGGTCACTTCTATCAATAGGGAAATCGTTACAGAACCGATAGTCTGTTTAAAAAAGTCAAGGATGAACTGGATGTCCTTAGGACAGTGGAAGGAAGAAACATTATAATTGAGAGGACACTAAAACATCCTCTGGCCCCATGAAGGGCCCACCCAGCAGTCAGAATGTGCACAGCCCCACTTCAACCGCCACACTGACAGGGTTATATGCGATAGGCTGTAAGTTCTCACCCATGAATAGTCAAAGTACAGACAGACTGCCTTCTCCCGTGTAAGGTTTTCCAGAAGCTTTATCTTCTGCTCAAAAAGAAAATTTCGTCACACAGGGCGCTTCGGTAAGAGCATTTGTGGTGCTTTTCCTTCAGCTAACCAGAGGCCTGATTACTTCCATTTGGAAGTAAATCACCACTAACAAAGAATATCTCATTTTAAATGCAAAATTAATTCTAGTTTCCCAAAGCAAAATGTGTCTAACTTGACTCAACATGTCATTTCTAAGCAAGATTTATCCTGGAATAATTGCTATAAAATTAGGTGTCATTATGCCTCAAATAAAAAAAAATAGGAATATTTTCCAGGTGTATGAGACAATATCTTTCCAGCTCATTAGAAGATGTGATTGGCATTGAAAGAAATGTTTGTAGTTTAAGTGTTCAAAGTAATATTAAGAATCACTATTCAGCAGTTTATAATATTATCCTAAATGATATGAGTTAGAAATTAAAATAAAACAAAAAAGGGAATAAACCCTCCCACACAAAAATGGCTGTAACTCAACTTAAACAGCCATTTACAATATTACCATGCTGTGTCTATGTTTAACACAACAAACGTTAACAAATGTATGAAGATTTGTAGTTATTTAAACAAACTGAATAGCATTTGCAAAGAATGCAGCAGGAGGCAGCCCTATCATTTGGCAGATTTTCTATCTGAATGGATAATTATTACCTAACAATAAACAACTGAATGGTTAAAAACTGCAGATGTGAAGAGAACTGCTTATATTAAGAAGCACTCCATCCACTGCACACAGTAAACCCCAAACCAGAGCCACACCTGTCTTGACAACAAAGAGATGGACCAGTACCATGAGCCTGGGTTTTGTATTCGGGAGGTCAGAAGGCTCATCTCACTCACATGGCTCATCTCATAGGGTGCCTGCTGCCTTCCGTCCACCATCTCAACATTAATATCTTAAACTCTTAATTTTTCAGGTCAAAATTCAATGTATGTTGCATATAACGCCATATTTTAAGTTTCATATGATGCCTCCGCTGCCCTCACACGTTCAAACACTTTCTTTCTAAACTAGCCAACCCTAGATATGCCGGCCAGCAGAGGTCCGCAGAAAGGGTGCACAAGCCTATACACCCAAAAGCAGCATCTCCCGGAGCTGCAGGAGCTTGAGGAACCCTGGGAAGTTAGTATTAAGAGAACTCCACTCTGAGGGAACATTGATGTCTCTGAATAACGCTCCTGGTGTATGTTAATAACTGTTGCATGAGAGATTTCAGTGAGGTATAAAGGAGGAATCAAAAACAACATTGAGCTATCAGCGAAATGTTCACCATCAGTCCCACTAGGGCATATCAAATGCACTAAGCTGCAGCTTGTATCCTTTTTATCAATAACAGCCAGTGATACATTTGTATATTCTTAAATTTTATTTTCATTCAGGGTCTGGCTAGTAGCATCAAATTTGCAGTCCTCCTGACTTGGCCTCTGGACAGCCAGGACTGCAGGAACACAACACCATGATTGATCCTAAAATAAATATTTAACCTAATTTAACAATGGTGGCTGAGGGTGAAATGGACTAGTAGGTTTCTGTCGCCGAGGATCTGTGATGACCTACATTTTGTTTATATCTGAGAAATAATTATGAAATGACTTGTACATAAAGAGAATGGACTCTGAGAATTTTGTGTTCAGTGGAATACACAGATACAGTAACATTCTGATGTTGTGACTGCATAGGTAGGAGATTCATAAAGAATAAATTTAGGGAACATAAAGAAGTCTGTACAGCTTCTAAGAGACTTAACTAAAAATGACTAGTGTTTAACCTACATATCACATTCTATTCCTGTCAGTAATTTGTTTATTTTTTTTTAAAATCAGAATGAATACTAGAAAGATATCAGTTTGACATGGTGATAACTCGATTCTTGATGTATTTTAAAGTCTTCATACATACAGGCAGGAGAAGTGATTTGCAGGGTAGCTCAATGTTTCGAAACCTTTTACAAAATACCTTCTGAGACTGCAAACACTGGCAGGTGCACATGCAAACAACTTGGTCCTTGCTTTGTTAGACTCCAAGTTGAGCACTGTTTCAGTATGCCTACCTTGCCCTTTGTGTTCGCTTACCCTTGGTCTGTTTATAATGCTCTGTACCATAAATACTACAGGGTTGCCTGCTTTCCGTATGGCTTCCACAGCTTGTTCATGGCTTGCATCTCTGAGGTCCATTCCATCCACCTGCAAATGGAAGGCCTCAGCTTAACATTTCAAGAAGCTAGAAGAACAGAAGAGTGATTTGTGTAAGGAGTTCTAAGCCTCCTTTAGCTCCTGCAAGATTTGTTTCAGTACCAAAAACAAAAGAAGCTGTAAGGCTACACACTTCTCATCCCTCCGTGGATTTGTTGCACCTTGTTTGGAATTAGTTCTTTCAAAACCAGCTGGAGTTATAAGTAGCTGGAATGAATGACTGCTCTGCTTCTGCATTCTTCATACCACTAGCTGCTCTTTTATGTTTCTGAGTCAGTTTATGGGTCAGCATCATTAAAGAAATAATCTAGAGAGATGCATTCAGGATTCCATGCATCAAACAAAGCCTGTGCTATACTGTTAATTCTTCATAAAGTCATTAACTTAGGACATAGCAGGCGTGGGAAGAGTGATTCTTCATGGAATTCTCCTATAGAGGTTTAAAGAATAAACAAAACAGTAATATTCAGAAATGTGAGACTACTGCAAGGTTACTTTTGCAAAAGAATCTGCAGTAGACGTCACAGAAGTTGGAAACCAAAAAATTGTGCTTGTTTGTTAGTGTCTTATATAAATAGTTTGGACAACAAAAGTCATTTTGTAATGTTTTGTGGGTGATGATCAGCTCAGCTTATGCACTAGATGGTCAGGAAGAACATAGAAAAAGGGACAAATGCCACTCCTGCCAGATAACTGTAGATGTTGTCATTTCCAAATACCAAGTCAAGCTCAAAATGGATACAATTCTGTGGAAGAGAACAAATCATTATGTCCTGACATAGAACTACACACATTTAGTTAAAAGTCTTTCTCATACCATAGTGATATGACAATATTTTTTAATTCATACTAAAATGACCTTTAATGTTTCTAGCAAGACAATATTGATGCGTATTGCATGTCACCTAAACATTGTCACTCAAGTCCAAAGCAACCACATTAGTACAGATTGTTTAAGAATCCCAGGACTGCAAGGGATCACAAGGACTACAAGGCTTCCTATTTCCTGGAGAAACCATGCATGTGATGTACTGAAGAAGTCACCAGTAACTTAAATGCAGGAATTTTACAACACACTCACACACACAAAGTTTTTTCAATTAAAATGATGGTTTAAGTAAAATAATTTATTCTTGACTAATTGTAATTGATATTTAATTGTCTTAAAGGGCATTTTGGGAGCAAACTATGGCCAATCATGTCTAAAGATCTTTGTACATAATTTTTTTGTCATTCTTTTTAGGCAAAAAGTATTTACTAGTTAAACTACATAAAATAAGCCTCCCAGTAACAATTTAAAATTAAAATTTTACATGGAGTTCTGACTCAAGATAGAATTCCACTAAAGAGGCTAGTATATCATTCAATGAAAGTAGGCCAGTCTGTCACGTCATTTGTCCTTATAGATAGTCACAGGTAAAAGAAAGGCACAAGATGCCTATTTTCTCTCAAACTTCAAGCTCTCATTTCCACAGGCTCAGAGAATGAAGTGATAGAGGAATGAATTTGCTAGCCAATACTAAAACATTTACTTTTCATATCATAGTTTTGGGGGCCTGAAACCCAGGGCCTTGCTTGTACATGCAGTGGCCACGCTGGCACTGAGCTAAATGCCTAGCCAAAGTGTTCATTCTGAAATACAATATACAATGCAATAATCAACCTTCTGAACCAGGAAGGTATTTGAATGTGTAAGTCTTACAAGACTAAGAAAATGAGACAATCACTTGTATCAGGAAACACAATGTCCATCACAGTCATGAACATCTTTACTTCTCAGTTACTCCTTCCTTTTTACTCTGTAAACTAGAAAAATTGAATCAGATATCCACTTCTCAACATTTAATTTAACTGGGCCTAATCTGATTGAATAGCTTATTGTACTGCTTTGAGGTACTTTGGTTACTTCTCTGCTTCCTTCTGGCCAGGCAGGCCCAATGCCTTGTCTACTGCAGACTGTAGCTCCTGGCCCAGCACAGGGAACGTAGTAGCTGTTCTTCTAATACACATCAGTAAATGTGTGTGTGGCTGTATTGCACATAAGAACTCTATAAGGCATTAGATTTTAATTAGGCATGACATGATTTGATACATGATATATGTTTCTCTCTTACACATAGTGAAGTGTTTGCCATGCACATGCATTCACAGGGCCTTCTGTGGTGAAGGGAGTGGTACTGACGAGGAGACTCCTAGCTTTGTTGAAGCATTCATTTAAAAAGTCATAAAGTTCTCAGCATTGACAACTTTAGGAGAAAAGACTCACTTAAAACCTCACTCAACCAAGTTTTATATACAAAGAAATGACTTTAATAAATTATTCCTTGCAATAACATCTTATTGGAAAACTTAACTATGAGATATGTGTTTTCCTTATGTGTACATGATATTAAACATTTTAATTTTCCCCTTAGAAAATTTCTTTTAAAATTTATATAACTTAGGACCAATGCTTTTAAAATTGTCTGTGTTTCATGTATAGTACATGAAACACACAGTTTGCCATCACAGACACACAAAGGAACATATGAACAGAAGGAAATGCCCAGCATCACAAACACCTGTCACTAGCACAAGAGCAAGGATGGCAACTCTTTGGTAAGAAAGTGAGAGAGGGAGGATGTTTTGAACAGAAAGCTCACTGGACATTACCTCAATTATCCTGTCTCCAGGCTTCAAGGTGCCATTTTTGCCAGCTGGACTATCTTCAAGAACATGTTTGATGAAAATACCCCTCATCACTTCCCCATTGCTCAGGCGGCTCCCCATCCCTCGGCCACCAACAATGCTGATGCCCAAGGACTTGCTAGGTTCTCTCCAAAGTTCCACCCTATAAAAAAATAAAATTATAAACTCCCAGAGAAAAACACAAAGGAAAAGCTTCCTGAACTTTAGAATGTCCTGTAGATGACTTAGTTATTGCTATGATGAAATGCTATGACATGACCAAAAGTAAGTTGGGAAGGAAAGGGTTTATTTCAGCTAACAGTTCCATATCACTCTTCATCATCATCAAAAGTCAGGACAGGAACTCAAACAGAGCAGGAAACTGGAGCTCTTGCATTGCTGGTGGGATGTGACAAAGTACAGCCACATGGAAAATTAACAGTACAACTACCATATGGGAACACAACCAAAAGAAGACCAAATCAGGGTAATGAACAGATATTTTAAATACCTACATCAGCAAAGCAGCATACATAACAGTTAAGAGTTAGACACAACACTAATGTTTATCAGAAATGAACAAATAAAGGCTGGCAAGGGGGCTCGGTGCATCAAAATCTATCTGCGTAATCCTGACATGCGCAAATTTGATCCCTGGAGCTCATAAAGGCAAATACGTTGGCTCACATCTGTAATCCCAGTACTCCTGTAAGAAAATGGGAGGCACAGACAGGAGGGCTACCCAGAAGCTCACAGGCAGCAAGCCTGGTGTATACCAGGAAGCAGAAACTGGAGTGACCTTGCCTCAAATTACTGGTAGGAGATAAACCAACTTCCCCAAGTTGTTCTCTGACCTCCACATGCACCCAAACCCATGCACACATATACCACACACACAACAGTAGATCACTTTCAAATTTAAAAATGAATAAACAAAGTGATACATATTTTATTGGAATTTTACT
This sequence comes from Bramus lutescens, assembly GCA_001685075.1. Lineage (NCBI taxonomy): Eukaryota > Metazoa > Chordata > Mammalia > Rodentia > Cricetidae > Bramus > Bramus lutescens. The sequence goes on from LOEQ01004100.1 coordinate 72,180, forward strand.
CTGTATTAAAAAGGAAGAAAATGCTGAAATACAATTCAACATACACAAACTCTAAGTGGACTATGCTATATAAAATTTACCAGCTAAATGAAGTAAGGACAAAGGCTTATCATTGAATTCAAAAGAAGTCCAGAGTAGACATATTCCGGACAGGACACAGAACGGAGTTTGCTTGGCTGGGAAGTGGATATGGAGGTGTTGTTTGATGGATACAATCTTAGTTTTATAAGATGAAAAGTCTTCTGTAGATGATGGAACTAAATTTATATAGTGAAGGCTCTTAAAGCCTCTGAATCACATACTTAGAAATGGAATAATAAATATGTCTAATCACAATAGAACCTTAGTCATAAAAGATTAATGTAGATACTTTCCAAGTCACGTGTTTTGTTTATATTAATATTGGACTCACATTCTAGGCTAAAGTGCATGCCAGTGAAGAAGTGCCATTTTGCAGGAGTATTGATAATACAGACATTACATGATCAGGAGACTCAGCTACCACAGAACAGATGGCAGCTTCTGGGTTTAGCAGCCAAATCCAGGGAAAGAACACTTTTGCACACACTAATCAGAAGCATGCTTCTGTGGGAGTCTTTCTTGCCAGAGAAGACCTGGTCATTAACAGTCAGGGCATGAAGGACAGTCGCTGAAAATATTCTACATGAAATGATCCTTCTAGCACCTCCTGAGATTCCCTGAATGGCTTTGCACTTTCCACTCCAGGAAGAACAGCGGCTCCTTAGTGTTCTGTAAGTTGATTTCATATGCTACCACCCGCAGCCCTAGCACTTTCTCTATTGTCCCTCCCTGTCAACACAATAAACACAGAACTCACACAGAATAACTGTCAACATCTAAAGAGTTAAGGATGGAGGCTGAGGATCTAACTGGTAAAGGAGTTGTTTGGTGTTTGATATTCAGCATGAGGAAAGGAAAACAAGGTTAAGGATGGATCTACAGGACCATCCTCTGGAAGGGAAGCTATGCAAGCGTGAGATGATTTTCAGTGAGGAAGAGGTTCAGGATGCATCTATTCCAGACTTCATGGAAGACAATGGTGCTGGCATTGAGGACATGAAGACAGCATGGACCAGTGTGTCCTCAACACTGACATTTGCGGAGTTTCAAAGAGAGGAAACTGCAAAGTGAACAAATTACAGAAAGAAAGCGCTAGTATAGGGCAGCAGTGTGCCAGATGAGATGCACAGTGCAAATATTTCTCCTTTGCTCAGGCAATTTTTTTCTTAACTGAATATATATAATCCTAGAAAGCTGAACTGTTCAGTTGGAAGAAATTGGACCATGATCTTTGTGAATAAACAAGCTAAAATATTACTCAACATTTGCTCTCTAGTCTATAAAAATCAAAGAACCAACATCCTTTTCTATGTTATATTTTATTTTTATAGCATTATGTATTATTGTAGCTGTTTGTATGCCTGTGTGTATATACACAAATGTACATGTATCAGCATGAAGTATACACACAAGTATGTACAGAAGTGCATGCCTACCTCCGTGCAGAGGGAAGAAGAAGGTCTTCAGCCCGTCTTAAATATTTCTTGAATTAGCTTTAACAGTAAATAGGTCAAACGAAGAAATTTAGCCAATGTCTGTATACACATTAGAAGCCAGGTAGGAATCTTGAGCCCTTAAGAAAACTTTAAAAAGGAGTGACAGGAAATGTCCCCTATGGCTGTTCATTGATAAATGTGAGTTAAAATGATTTTTGGAGTGATATAAGCAGTAAATTATATTAAGGCTTAGGGTGTCCCCATCCCACTCTTTAAGGGAGCTAAATTTGCTTCCACTTAGTCCTCCTAACAAGTCTAGAAGGTACATACTCTTTAGACCTCAAAAGGAAGAACCACAGATTCAGGATCTCTGGCAAACAACACTAGGTACTCTAGAGAACTGACAGTTTAAACCACTATTGTGATAGATGGTCTGTGAATCCTTAAACAGTGTAGACAAGAGTCAAGCGATCACACAGGCAGGAAGCTAGGCTGACTGGTCTTTAGACACAGCATGGTGAATATCCCTGGGAAAGAGGGACACATGTCAAGAAACACTGTGCAGAGCACATTCTGGCTCTGGGACCAGACAGCTGGGTTGTGTGAGCAGAGTCCCTGGATTCCGGCCCCGGTCTTCTGATACTTAATCCCATGGCACTAGGCAAACCTACTTAGTCTCATTGTCTTATTTATTTCAGTTGTGAAATGCAGTCAATGAAAATCTCCAGTAAGACAGTCTTCTGCAGAATTAATCCCTTAAAATATCATTGTAAAACAAAAGCTTTGGTATATATCTCAAAATAAGTAACAAATAAATTGATGATGATGCTGGTGATCATGGTGATGGTGGTGGTGATTTCTACAGGGATGGCAAGAAGTATACTATTCTACCTGTACAACAAGTGAGCAAGTAAGTACACACCTCCTCAAACCTCAAGTGTTTAAAGACAAAGTTCCATCCATTGACAGAATGCTTTTAAAAATGCTATACATGGCATTTGGAGAATATCCATATATTTAAATAGAAGTAGAAGTTGCTATGATCACCATAAAAACAAGGAAGATAACTTCAAATAAACTTTTAAAATGCATATAAATCTATAAGCCAGTAATTCTACTCCTGGATACAAACATATATACTCTAAATAAGATTTTATACAAATATAAAAAAACACATTTGCTGCACAGAATTAGTGTGACAACACACTGTAAGCCACTCGAGTATCAGTTGTGGCCTGAATCAGATCTTAAAGTAGTGAGTATAACATATACCTCCGAAACATATACCTCCGAAGTACAAGAGGAAAAATGTAAGCAAGCTGGAGAATGATATATGTGGAAGTCACTAACAAAAACCCAATTAATTTACTCACGCTGACTTTGTATCTTAATTTTTTTAAAGTTATGATTGTGCATTTATGGTATATATGCAGAAGCACATGTGCCATGGTGTGCATGTGAAAGTCACAGGACAATTTTGTGGAGTTGGTTCTCCTTGGCCCTCTTTGGAGGCTCTGGGGATTGAACTCAGGTCATTTGGCTTGGACAGCAAGCACCTTTACCACTGAGCCCTTTCATCATGGCCAACTTTACAATCTTTAACACTTAACTAACAAATATTCTCTAGTTCTAAAAATAAATCTGTTGATTTTGTGTTTCTAATACTAGGAAGAAGGCTCTTGCTTCCAAAAAGCTCTGGTTGTGCTGTCTCCTTCTTAGCCACCATCGGTGAACATTCTCCAGGAGTAATTTAGTGCCTCTATACACAGTGGTGGACAGAAAGAAGCAAAGCCTCTTGTTGAGAAAGCCTCTTTGCAAGCCTTGGGCATTTTCTGTGTAAAATAACAACCACAGAGGGATTTCTTAGGCTGATTTGAAGATAAAACTGAGAAACAAAGCATCCAAACTTTCCAGTCCCAAGGATATATGCTTCTTTTTCTATAACATCTTCCTGTTGTTTAGCTACTTGCAACAGATACGCAGACTCCTGAGGACTGCCCACTGCTGTGCGGGGGCTGTTTAGATGCAGAACTTACCGATTCTTCCTCCAAATTTAAAAGAATCCATAACTAATCCAATTATACAAATGAAAAGCTTTAGAAATAAAGAAATTTGTGCAGAATACTCAAATACAATTCATATTGCCTCCAATCATTCATACACTGACTAAACTATTTTTCATATCAGGGTGAAATTAAAACTAAGCCAACTTACCTTTTCTATCTGTAGTTATTAGTTTATCCAACAAAATTTAACTTTGTCTGTTAAAGATTTGCTCTAGGATAACTTTATTTAATTTCTTTATCTATGAATACAAATAAATAAGGCACTAAGACCTTATAATAAACTATCTGTTGTAGATCTTTTACATATATTCTTTTCTCAATGTGGATAATGCTGTAGAGAGACAGCAAGCTAATTGGCTATTGAAGTAATTCAAAATAAATTTTTTTAGATGGCTGGAGATGTTTAGTTTTTCTGAAAATGGCATAAAAATACAGTCTTTTCTGTATTTTTAAAAGTATGGCTGCAGATTAAAGCTCATTTGTGAACAGGCAACATCACAATGTAAGGCTCCATGGCAATGACTAACTTCAGGGTTGTTTGAAAGGGCTCAGCCATGATTACTGATATATAGTAACCCACACTATTCTAGACTTCATATATCTCTAGATTTTGCCTGGTCAAGAACATCCTATCTTCCTCAGAGGCAGAATTTATGTCTTAGACTTTCTTCCTGCTTACTCTGAGTCCATACCCAAGACTCAGTGACTCCTATTCCAGAGAAGTTGACTTGACTCAGCATGGGCATGTTAGTGTGTCCTCAGGATACAGTGATTTGTCTGAGCAGATTCAAGGCCAGTCTTCTTTGCAGCATAGAAACCAGTGCCAGCAAATGCAAGCCTTTGGACAACTCAGCCTGTGACAGCTAAGTTCCTTACTCATATTTGTCTCTCATACTTACAGTAGCCTCTCTCTCTCTCTCTCTCTCTCTCTCTCTCTCACACACACACACACGACACATATGTATATAAAGCATATGTTTTTACATATATTATGATTAAATATATAATTTTAAATGTAAACAATGTGAAATGTAAGCAAACATTTGGCATTATATCTAAAACTATTCAGAACTTATGCATTCCAATTACCTGTGCATACTTTTATCTAGTTAATTGTCTTTAATGTCTACTATAGATCCTTGTGTATAAGTTAGTGCTAACCCTGTATGATAAACATTATTTTCTCTAATGTACATACAAAGAAATAAAGAATTAACAATATTTAATGAAGTGTCAGATGCCATAAGTAGCAAGATATCGGCCAGTCCTGTAGACCACACATTCTTTTCTCCCTCTTTTAACATATGAACTTACTGAATGGACTGAACATAGAAGGAGTCCATACCTCCTGGGGTGACTCCAGTTGTTGTAGGCTGCATTCTGCAGTTCACTTTCTTCCCCTTCTCCTTCTTCTCGCTCTGGTAGTTCTGGAATGTCTCTGGTTAAGGAAATATACAGTGAGAATTCCAAGCAATGCTGCCCCAAATGTGCATAACTGTTAGTTAAAAAAGCAGATGAACAGAGAATTCTCAACTGAAGAAGTTCAAATGGCCAAAAGACACTTA
>LOEQ01004100.1:78347-89811 GCA_001685075.1 Bramus lutescens
AAATGGGAGGAGGGGAGGAGGTGGAAATTTTTAATAATAATAAAGGAAATGAAAAAAAAGCAGAGCTATCTGAATTTTCATTGTTCTTGACCAACAAATTCATAGAATTTCCAGCATAAAACAAAACAAAACCAAAAATGAAAACAAAAAAATGAAGCAAACAAACGACAAAAACCTAACCAAACAAATAATAACCTTACACCAAAGTCAGCTTCACATGAAAATTTGAAGAAACTGCAGCATACAAAGTCTTGGCTTATTGAAAGTGGTAGAATAAAGGATAGTAAAGGAAAGGACTGAGAAAATTCCAAAAAGCCCTGGAATTCTAAAGGAAATTTATTTGGCAAATATTTCTCTGCCCTGAAGGAATTCATCATCTAATGATTTTATAGAACTGAAAGATCTAAAGGAGGCATGTATTCAAATTATAGGCATTCTTCACTGACAGGAATCCCGTACTCATTCAAACTATGTGGTCTTTAGATTTGAGATCAGAAGTTAGGTGCCCCAACGGATCTGCACTTGAACATGATTCACAGTGCTGACAAACCAATGTGCAGGCTCTCCATGAACATCCTTTTCTTTGACCTCAATGGTCAAGCATTGTTTAAACATTGTTAAAATGAAGATTACCTGTCACAGGCCCTACCAGCTGCTCTACAATTGAAGTCTCCTTTATGTAAACAAAAGAGGGCAGGCAGATCCAGGAAAAGCTGTGTTTTCTAGAGTCCAGTACGGTTAGCAGCAGTTCCAAGAGGTGTACTTTAAAGGAGTTATTAAGGAGCTGAATGAGAAGCAGTTCAAGTCCTCTGTTAAGGACCCAAAGAAATGTAAGCCAAAGAGATGAAAAGGAGATGAAGATAAAATTAGGTTTAGGAATCAGTGTGAGAATGTGAGCAGCTGCTGTAACAGCTACTGACAGCCTCAGGAGAGGGGGAGGGTCTCTGCCCTAAAGCCTTAGCTGGGAAATCTATGTATAAGCTAAGCATTTTTGGCCACACTGTACTGCAGACCTGACATTGGAACTGAGAGAAGACAACCTTAATCCTTTGATGCACGGACCCCAGCTTGTTCAAATAACTCTACAAGGTTTAGTTCTTTCACTAACTCACACATGTTCTTCTAGATATGGCTAGTATTTGTATCTTAGCATGTGGTTTTAGGTTCTCCAATGTTGTTTACTCCTTAGATCAAAATAGAACCATTCTTTTCTTCCTCAATTCAGGCATCGAAGCCAAGTATTCAACTGCTTTCTCCATGTGACTTAATGTTGCCAATCAAAGACATTTCTATAACTATGTCTTAATCTAAATGCCACCAAAGAAGTCACTGGGACAAAGTCATACAGTATAAAGCAGTGAGAATAGAACTGGGACCACCTAGGGCTTACTTACTATCTTTATTTTAAGGGCTTGTAAAATTCGTCCTTTGGATTCAATGGTCAAGATCTGAGTCTTGACTGATTACATCCTAATCTTGGCTTTGAAACTAGCTGTGGACTCCAGGAAGTTAAGCTCTTGCTGCTGTACATCCCTCTTCTGTAAGATGCTCTTTGTAAGCATCCTGATGTTAATAACAAATATTCTTTCTCTACAACGAAGCAGTTAATCACTACACAGGGCAACCAAGGCCATTTTCTCTCTATGAGAAACAGTGATGAAAGTACCATTTTTGTTCTAAGAGTTTTGAATGTTTTAAGGCCTATGAACTTACTGAAATGTTAACTGGTCCTCTATTTGGACAAATGATCACTTTTCTCATTTTGATGGGAAACACTGAAAAACTACAATCAACCCATGCTATTAAGCCTAAGATGGGAATTCTGGGGGGTAATTGAGTCAACTTTTATACAGAGTAGGGTGCTCCTGCCATAAATATCATGGGGCCCAAAGGACTGTAATTTTCCTTTTCTTTACTAAGCACAGATCATGTTTTTCCATTCCCAACTACTCTCTGCACACTGTGGCCTTGCATAATTTGCAGAGAAAGCAATGGTGCTATATTGTAATTCCTTCAGGGCCACTGGGAACCAGGCTGTCCTGACACCTTCTGTGGATACAGGAGTCTTCTGAGAAAGACTCCGAATATTTGTGAAGCTCTATGCTGTACAGTATGCTTATGAGAAATCTGGTATCCAAGTGTCAGTGTAACTGCAAAAAGCAGTCCACAGAACATACTTCCAGAGAAAGCATTCTGACATTTCTCTCCTGCTGTGAACTCAATCAGTAGTACCAACAAGCCCCAATTCTGTCTTTTTGTAAGAGTGAAGAGCACTCTATTATTTAAAGGTTCTTAACATACTGTGTATACCCAGAGCCTTAAAAAGCTAAGCACGGATTCCTAATATCCCTATATATCAAGACTCTGAGCCTAAGAGAATAAATATATTCACTAAAAATGTTTCTGATTGAGTTGGTTGATATTTCTAAAACAAGAGAAAACACCATATAAGACCATAGAAAATGTGATGTCTAGATAATTAATGAAATAATTATATAGGGAGAATTACCAAACTTAATGTAAAAAGTTCTATGCTAGCTGAGTGAATAAAAGATTGTTAATTTATTGATTTGAATATTTATATATTTCTAAAATTTTCTATTTCAAATAATAATTACTTGAGTAATTGAGATAAAGGGGGAATTTTTTAATACTCTGCATTGTTTTAATATTCTGATTGTTTTGTATTAGACTTATTTACTCACCTGCCAGTGTATGAAGAAAAAATATCCAGTGCGATTATTTCTCCAGATTGCTGGCCAAAACTGAACTCTTCCAAATGTTCTGCAGGCACGTAAGTAATTCTGGAAAGAAACACAATCCGTGAGAGCAAAGGGAAGAGAGTTCTGCCTGTTATGAATGCTTCTCCAACATGGAAAACAGTCATCCTGCCCATCCACATCTGCACTGCACTGCTGAGTGGAGTGAGCACACTCAACAGGCAACCCGGAATTCAAAAGCTGAAAAATACTCTACAGGCAAACACAACAACTGGAGTAAAAACTGTAAATGCTATTCATAAACTACTAATTTATTAACAACCACATAAGAAAATATGATCATCTATTTCTCCAAATGAAAAAGCCAATGTAACGCTTTTGTGATTAGGAAGCTGTAAAATTCATAGGAGAGCTAGGGAGGCAGTTGAACAGCAGAGCATGGTGAAAACCTCTGGGTTTGCTCCTTTTACTGCAATGATGAATGAATGAGTGGGACCAGAGTTACAGCTCAGCTGTAGAAGTTTGCTTACCATGCCTAACACCTAGGCTCTTCACTACTACTGCGAAGTCAATATTTATGCAAATAATGATCCACACTAATATTAATTTTGTCAGTAGATTACTGAGCAGAAATAAATTAGGTTTACTTTATTAAGCACTAGCTATCTAGAACTTGTTATTCATTATAAACAGTTAACTGTGGACATTAATTAACAGAATCAATGATTGAGTGAGCTCTATTAAACTACAAACTTGAAAACCTGAAGCCTGAAGCTAACATAATTAAATTTAAGAAAATAGTCATTAATGTGCAGAAACTCCTTTTATCTTTTTATTTTTCCTCAAAGAACTCCAACTGTTTACACTTGAAAGCAAACTGGTAAATTGAACAAGTAGCCACCGAATATTCATCATGTAGAGGACAGAAATCCGTCATGTGGACCGGAATACAGTCATGGATTTACAAACTCACACAGCAAAGTCCGCATTTACTGCTATTTCTAAGGCCAGCTCAGTACTGATAAAATCTGCAACTACATCGATCAAGTTCCTCAAATTCATCACTATGTAGATAAATACTGTATCTGATGTCAGTAGGACAAGATATGATTGTGAGAGTAGGAAAAATGAGTACAGGTATAAAGCATGCTCAATATGAAATTACAAATAATACATTCATTAAGGTGAGTTCAAAAGATCTTGACCCTGGAGAGTAAAGATATAAGAACTATATTTCATGTTGTAAAAAAAAATTATACTGATTCATTACTTTGAAGTTAGGAAGATATATTTCAAATATATTGATAATACCATAAAGATATTCCCCCTTTCAAGTTTCTGAAGTGCAGTCTCATGGGCTTGAGGTGCTCTGCGGTGCGAAAACACTGTGAAAACCTCCAAATCCTCAACCACGAACATGTCATCCTTTATATTGCAGAAATAAGCTAAATGCCACCACAGACAGTGAAGCAGGAGTCTCTCAGAATGCAGCTTGCCGCACCACCATCAGCCCACCAAAAGAACCGTCAAGTCCCCTGGGAATCCCCTTGTGACATTTCTACCCCCAAAGACTAAACTATGAGCAGAAAACACCAGTTAGGGAAATTTCCTGAGGCAGGATGGAATCATTGCCTTTTCACTGGCCCAGCTTAATTTATTCATCTATTAAAAAACAAAATAACAACAATAAAACACTTCTTTAAGGTGTTACAAAAATACTGAATAGTAGATTTGCTGTTTGCCCTTCAAATTCCATGAGTCAAAAACACGGAATATACTATGCATCAGGAAAACCCTGTTGCATTTTATATAAAAAAATTAATGTAAAATCTAGTGGTAGCAGGAATTTCAAGAACCTATATTGATTCTAAAATTCGAGAGAACTCCGATAAATAAACTCCTAAGTAAAAGTCAAGAGAAAATATGTGGGCAAAATAGGAAATGAAAGCAATAATACCAATAACAAGCATCACCTGTTTATTACTCAGCTTGAAACCCCAAGCAGCATCCATGAGTTGCCATCTATATTTGCTGATTTACTTCTATCAGAGGGCAGTAAATGAGGGTTTTAGAAATATTTGTTTGATATTTTGTTAGCAAGGAGAAAGAACAAAGGCAGCTGTTGCCATGGTCATTCAGCCCAACATTGACAGAGGGTACCAGAACAGGCATCCCGCAATGCAACAGTACACATACATAGCAGTTCCAGTGTACGGCCAATCACACAAGCCATACAACCTCCATATGTGCCAGAAGATGGCGAAGCTGAAGGGCAAGCTCAGACACATGTGGAAGCAGATTATCTGGGAGCTGCCTTAAACCCTTTAGTGTAACCTAACCTCTGGCTGCCCACGGAGAAAAGAGCCTCCCTTTTAAAGATGATGACATGTAATAACAGCTCCTAATCCGGGGGCTATGCCCGCACACTCAGACACAATCGGTCTCACAAAGGAGCCTGAAAGCTTCGTGGCTGGTGAAAAGGATTTCCGAATAAGTTCACAACCATCACTGCGATGAGAAAATGTAGCAACTGCACAGCTCTGCTGGAATTTATATTCTTATAAATGAAGAGCAAGCCAAACTGTACACACTGAATCTAATCTGGATCTATTCCTGCACTGGGATGTTGTAAAAGCATGAAATGGTTTTCACAGACAAGTTGTAACACACAGCCATAATGAGCTTTTGAGTCACCAATATTCACACATAAAGGGGGCTCGATCATCAGCAGGTGCTGCGGAGAATCTAGAATGGGAAGCATACGCCGCGGCATCTTTTTACAATGGTGTTAACAAATGTCAGTGTCTTGTGCTGAATGTGAGACGCATACATATGTAGTTAAAAGTGGGTGCTCCTGGATAGTCTCCCCCTTTCCACCTCCCTCTCATCTACACCTCCCCCAGAAAAGCGTCTGCTCTTTCCTGGTGTCTATAGCAGTGATTATTAACAAGCATGGAAAAATGTAACTGCAATCAATCCTTTATTCCTTGATCAGGAATTCATCCCACACATTGGGTTAAGGCAGGTGAATTCTGATTCAGCTCAGTAATTATCTGGCAGATGTTATAAGCAGCTGCTGCTAAGCACAAAACCCTGGCTATTATTACAGAAATGTGGAAGAGTTCCTGGCAAGGTAGAGTGAAAAGAAACAGAATGAATTCTTATGAGGCTTCACATCTGGCTTTCCATCAGAATCAAGGAGGCCTGGAACTAACGGGCTGTTCTTGAACTCCAGAAACTCGGATTATCTCTTAGGCATGCCTGAAAGCACACAAACTTCATAGTTATCTATCCTGAAAGGAAGAGAAGGGAGGGCATGTACTGTCTAAACAAGCAATCCTTTCCCTACAGGCAATCAGTTGTGTAGTTGAGCCAAAATATTTGTTTGTTTATTTATTTTACAGTTTCCACCACTCCTAATAAGCAATATAGAAGAATTGATTGAACAAAGCTTAGAGCCAGGCAATGACTACAAAGCTTTGTTCAGAAGTCCACTTACTGTCATCTGAGTCAGCATTGGTAGGCCTTTAAAAAGAATGGTGTATTGTATGGGTATGCTGGTGTGTGGGTGCAGATGATAATGAGAAGGAAGTGTGTAAGACTAATTAGCATGTGCATAAGAGAAAGACTGTCTAGTAAATCTATGTGAAAAGACTGACGTGTATGTGTAACAGAGAAAGACTGACTAGCACGTGTGTAAGAAAGAATGACGTGTGTGTGTGCATGTATTTGTATGTAAGACAAACGTGTGTGTGTGTGTGTGTAATACTAAGATGTGTGTGAAAGAAAGAAATACTATTGGGGTGTGTGTGTGTGTGTATATATGTGTAAAACAAACTAGTTAATTCTCAAAGACGGCAGATTTTTCTTCTTCCTGTTTCACATGTAACTGCCAGTGTGTTTTGACTTCTGAGATGTGATACCATGTTTATGAAGTTAGCCCTCTCGATATATTTCAAAGTTGTAATCATGCAGCTGCTCAGAGGATTGTGGGTTTCTAGCTGGATACACAAGTGAAGAGGAAAAGCAAAGACATAATACAAATCATAAGAAATGAGAGAGGATGCATTCTGAATTTTAATCTACTCAGAACTTCTCTGCAATTAGATAGATGCAAGACATATACTTCGAGATACTTCTGAAATTTCAACAACGATTTAGGGGGAATTCCAGTACCAAGTATGGATTCTGATGCTGCAAGCTCCCAACATGTGCATTACTGAAAAAGAACTGAATGTTTAATCATCGGGCCATCTGCACTTCATACCACACCCAATCATGTACGCTAAACAGCCTGCAACAAACAATTCCCGTGTACGCAACATCATTCACCTTTAGGCAAAAGGAAGGGCTGGCCACAAGGAAAAAGGAATGGACTGAAAAGTTTCCCCTCTATGTAGCACAAGGACTGACTTTTAAAATGATATTCTCCTGTACCCTTGTTACTAAAAGATAACTAAAAAAAAAAAAGCCACTTGATACGAAGGTCTGCTCTACTGTACAGTAAAGTCAAACAGGCATACGGAATATGAAGGCACAAGTGAAGGTTCTGCCTCAGTGACAGCCTTCTCTGTAAGACGGCAGGGGCTGGGGCTGCTTGCACTGCAATGTGCTGGATGCTTATGAATGGCAGAGCAGAAACCACACGGGCAGTATGCTCTAACAATGCATATTCTGCAATGGAATGCCATTGGTAAAATATAGGAAAGTGCCCCAACACACAAGCAATTGCTACCAATTTAAGGTAAGCAGCCTTCCCCTGAGCTCTGATTTATGCTTTTGAATAATAACAAATACTCAATGGTGAATGTTAGAAGGGGGAATCACACCAGTGAGGCATGGTAATAAAGCCTGAGCTGCCTTTTATGGTGGCTCAAGGAACATCTAATAAGATACATATGTTTGTGTGTGTGTATACATACATACACACAGACAGACAGACAGACAGACAGACAGACAGACAGACAGACAGATGTGTTTTTAGAACATTGTAGACTTGTAGGAAAATTCAAGCACCAAGCACCTCCTGTCAAAATAAGCTACAGGTTCTATAAGCAGAAGTTAATTCACAGATCAGTAAATCTCCATGGGCACAAGGGAGCTCAGGAAAGAAAGCCATGGTTGACTGGCCTTGTGTTCTTTATCCTTCTTCATGCCTTAACACTTCAAGACCTGATTTGGTTCTGGGATTTCATATGGGGTACTTCATTAGTGTGTGCTTCTTTATACTGAGGGTTGTGGCCCCCCAGGATGTTTGTGAGATTATGAGATGCATGAAAAACATAGGATATCTTTCACAGCTAGGATTCTTACAGAAACACAAGAAAAAAACAAAACCAGACTTAACACTGCACTGTTAGCAAAATTCAATGGTGTCACAATCTTTTCTACACCTGAACTAGAATCAGGAACTAATCAGAAATAAAGCATTGAGTGATTTACATGAAATCAATATGACAATTCTGTGCATCAAATAGAAAAATATACTTACTAATAAGAAAAATATTCTTATTAATGAGATGATATTCACGAATTTCCCAAGGCAAATGGGTCCAGATGACACTTACTTTATGTCAGGTCCAATTAGAGAATGTCTTCTCAACATGGCTCGTGCCTGGGCATTGGTTAAACTGATGGTTGACTCTTCATTGATGGACAAAATGCAGTCACCAACAGCAATCCGGCCATCTCGACTAATGGCACCTCCATGAATAATGCTCCGCACAATCACTCCCAGGCCATCTTTGTTAGCACTTACTGTCATCCCTGTAGGAGAAGGGAACACTGATGAGGACCACAGACAAGATTTCCAAACTCACTGCAATTTAGCATTCACTTATGGCCTTGCAGATAAAGGAAATGAGTCAGGTTCTTAGCCACTAAAAAGGTTTTCTAAAAAGATCTTTGAAATTTATTTCATAAGTCATAGTTGTACCTGTGTGTGTGTGTGTGTGTGTGTGTGTGTGTCATGGTGCACATGTGGACACCAGAAGAGAACTTTCGGTCATTTCTCTTTTTCTGCCATCACTTCTGGGGAGTGAACTTAGGTCATCAAGCTTGCATGGGAAGCATTTTTACCTGTTGAGTCATCTTGCTGGCCCATAATAAAACATTCTCAAATGATTTAAGATGTTACTGAGATTATGTAAAGATAAAATATCCCATGTTTAATAAGAAGACATTAAAACAATTTACACCACAAAACTGAATGCAATTTAGTGCATTCGATGTGGTCTGCCTTTCAAGATAAAGTCTCTTAGACAAGACTATATGATGTCAGACTCGTGTTCAAACAGCAGTTCATAGTTTTTACATGTAACATACTAACTAAAGGCAGGACTGCAAATGGATAGCCTAAGATGGCAGTTATACTTTATGTCTAGTTCACTCATTCATCTCTGTCTATAAAGCTGCTATTTGCTAAATCTTACACAGGTTTCTTAAGATATAAAACACAGAGACTAGTACTACCAACATCCTTCAGCCTGGACTAAAGTGCTCGACCTTAGGTTTGAATGTTGTCTATTGTCCCAAACCAAGAAAAATGGAATTTCTGTCTATTCCATATTTGTCTCTGAACTGTATTCAGGTCCTAATGTGGGCATTAGATACTGGCTTCACATATTCCTTGTATTTCATATCAAGACAAAAATTTAATCTTAGTCATTACAATGCTGTATGACTTTTAATTTTCCACTTCCTCTCATTTCTACAGGTTTTCTCTTCTTGATAAAGGCATTGCCATTTTATTATAGTATCCTCCATTGTTCAAAAAGAAACACTGGAGTCATTTTTTTGTATGTATACTGATTTGTGTACTGGTGGTGGTGGTGGTGGTGGTGGTGGTGGTGGTGGTGTGTATGTGTATGTGAGTGCAGTGTGTTGGCCTTTGTACATAAGTCTGTGTGGAGGTCATAGGACAACCTCGGGTGATGTTCCTCAGGAACTTCAATATTTTGATTGAGACAAAGTCCCTCATTGGTCTGGAACTTCATCATGTAGAGTAGGCTAGCTGGCTAGTAGGCTACAGGAGCCAGCTCATTTCTGTCTCCCATCTCATCACAGATGGGATTACAACTGCGTAACACCCAATTTAGCTTTTAATGTGTGTTTTAATGATCTAAATCAAGGCCTCACACTTGACTGGTAAGTGTTTCACCAGTTGAACCTTCACCCCATTCCAGGAATTATTTTGGTTACTGACATCTCTCCCTAAGACCTACCATTTCTATCTCTACAAACTACCTCAAATCTATTTGCTTTTCCACACTTCTAAATAAATCTTCGATCAAACCAACACCATCTCTTGCTTATAATTTTGGAGCCCCTTGACTAGCCATCTGCTTTCTGATACTGTCCCTTCCAACGCACTGTACTCAAGGTAGAAAAACAATTCTAAAGAGACAATATCCAATGTATCCACTGCATGAAACCCTTCAACAGTTTCCTAAGATACAATATATCTGTCATGTACAGGACAGAGAACACAGAAGACCTGCTGTCCTTGAACCTTGTATCCTTTCTTTCTATCATGGAGCCTTGGCCTTGGAGTTCCAGCCACATCATAGCTGCCTTCTTTCATGTATACAATTAATCTCTTTCCTTTTTTCTCTTTAACTGATACTTTACTTAAGGTATGCTCTAACATTCACTCTCATGTTCCTGCATCACTTTCCCCAAGCAGCCATTCTATATATGCTATTTGGATTACTGTTACCTCAAAAGCTTATCTGCACCTTTTTCAAATATTAAACCTCTATATTTACATTTAAAAGATTTCAAATACAATGTAAAGTGGTAATATTTTCATTTTGTCAAACAAGACTGTATGAATAAATAAGACAGGAAGAGATAAAGGCATCAAGTATTTTTCTTGTTCCTTGTTTTCTCTTCTTATTAGTTGAGAACCTTTTTGTTGTTGTTTCAAGACAAAGTTTCATTATATAGCTATGGCAGACCTGGAACTCACTATATAGAATAAGCTGTTTTCAGAGAGTTCCTAATGCGTTTGCCCTCACCACCCCACCAAGTGCTAGAATTAGCATGCTGGTATTAAAGGCAAGAGCACACCTGGTGGTTTTTGTTGTTTTGTTTTGTGGAGACAGGGTTTCACTCTACAACTCTGATTAGCCAGGAACTTGCAATGTAGACCAAGCTAAGCTTGAACTTGCAGCAATTCACCTGCCTCTGCCTCCCAAGTGCTAAGGTTACAGGTATAAGCACACCATAGTGAGTTTTTTAAAAAATAGAAATGTTGACAAAAGTAAAAAATTCATTTTTGGTTATTTTCATGATAAAATAAATTTTATTATCTATCTAAATATGAATACCAAATCATATATTTTAAGGTAGTTTTGAAAATGTTCCCTGTAATATTTATATCCCGGTTGTTATGGTTTTTGTCTCTTTAAGAGGCAAACCACACCCACTCCCAGCTGCGGCATGATGCAGTATTTTTTCGGTTCCAGCCTTTTGCTCCCCTCTGCAGCTTATGGTGTGGCATGGCGGCTCAGCATCAGGGCAGATCACGCCTTTAGGTTCCTCTCACTAAGCTTAAAATCATTACAGCTCAAAAATTGTAACTTTTTTCCATACAACATGTGGCTGCCACTATCTTGGCTGAGAGGAGGGTCACGTGACTTAGCTCTCCCGTTCTTAAGAATACCCTGCCTTGTCTCCCAGTTTTCACTAAAATCCTCTTGTTAACTCTGTTACATGTGTTTTGCGCACTGGCATGCCTTTGA